>WTSP01010041.1:7166-21842 GCA_025331215.1 Actenoides lindsayi
GGGTGGGCCGGAGCGTTGCTTGCAGGTTTTTTTTAGTTCATAGCCTGTTGCAAACATAATTACTGCTACGGTAATGCTAAAACTTTTTTCCTAGTGCTAGATAGTCTCTGCAGACTTTCCACTTCTGTGCATGCTTAAAGTGATAAAAATTTACTTGCATTAATTGTATAACATTACAAAAGCATTGAATTAGTGCTATTTCTGTTACACTTCTAGTAGCATTCTTTATATGCCAAATGCTACACAACAGAATATGTGATCTTTCTGCTTACATGTCTTCTGAAAAAGCGAGTTATTTACTTGCTTATCTTCTCTTGTGATCATTTACATCACTGCAATACATTTGCAAAACTCTTTCCCTTAGAATTTGTACTTACATAGGTGTAAATGCCTACTGGAGGAATTTCACAATTAAGTCTTGTGAATAAAGGTGGGAGGAAGGATTACTTCAATAATAAAAAGGAAGTCTGCTCAGTTTATGTTAGAGTTAACTCAGTATGCAAAAAAGTTTTTTTGTTTAAAAAGAAAAATGAAGGAAAGAAGAATGACACAACTGCATGCAGATGCTGTCCTTTCTCTTGGATAGTTCAAAATGGTTTGGGTTTAAAAATTCAGTCTTGGCAGACATTTAGTCCTCAAGGACTGTGTACTTGTTAAAACATGGCCAAAAAAAAAAAGGGGGTGGAGATGTTGTGAATTAAGAAATTAACAATGTAAGAAGTTATGTTCTTTTGAAGGGTAATCTCTTCATTGATACGTACTGAGGACCTCCACAGAGTATGCTCTTTGAACTCATAAAACACAAGAAATTTCACGCAAGGTCAAATACTGAGAATGCACGCTGCTAATCGCTAAAAAGATATCCAGGTGTTGACCTTTCTTCTGGAAATCCTGCTAGCATCAGGACTGGTATGGGTTTGCTGTGAGGGAAAAGGAGGAGAGTCATGGAGACCACATATCAGGATACATGCTCTCTGTGACCTCTGCTGAGTCCAGCTGCTTTATGAATGCTTTTCTGCAGCAGAGATCTGGGAGTAGCAAGGGGCTGGTGACTGGAAGTTTATGCTCTCCTTCTACCCTTGTATCAAACTGGAAAGAAGCCCTGTCCTCCTAGCTTGTCATTTCACACTGTTGCCTGCAGGGTTCCTTCCTCCCAGTGCACAGGTTGTTACCCTGAATGCAAAGCAGACAAAGCTTGGCTGCTCAGTGCTAAGGTGTGTGCCCAGGCTGTGCCCTTGTGAAATCATTGTGGATAGCTGGAAGACAAGGATCACCTTTAATGTGATTCAGATGGTGATTTCCATCTAAGTTCTGTACTCTGACCACCAATCTCATTTATGAACCTATGCCACCTTCTAGAAACTAATTTTTAAAGCAAAGGTAGGAAATGGAGGACTTGTAGAATTCAAACTTCAATCTCCATGTAGGGATAGAGAACCCTTTACGTTGGGGAAGAGGATTGGTGGGAGATTAGGTGATCAGAGATCTTTGTAGGAAAGATCCTGACATGGTTAATGTTTTTATATTCAGCTATTAATGGTTTTGGGTTTGTTCTTAATTTTTGGACACAGGACCTGTGAAGGGCGAAACATTCGTTACAGGACGTGCAGCAATGTGGTAAGTGAAGTACTGCTTTTATATTACATAAATCATCACATATGACAGTCATGGTCATATTGCATAGTATAATTTGGTAACGTGACAGTGAGAGTATTGTAGTTAACTAAACAGCCTTCATACCACAGGACTGTGGTCACACTGTTGTCAGTTTCTTGAAAAGCTCAAGAAACTATAGCATGGCATGATGCTAAAACTGTTTGGAAGGGATTGCAGTCACAGCCTTTCCAAATGGAGTGTCACTGAAACTTCTGAGATGCTCTTTATAACACCCCTGACAAAATCAAGATAATTCATGTTCCTGTTACTGTTGGTACCCAGCTTACTCACATTACACAGTCTGTCAGTCTGGAGGATTAAGATGTTAAGGATCGAATAAGCGTTAGTAAGAGATACATATTTCTGTTCATGTGTGCCTTCCCAGCATTGACTTTCTCTTGCATGTCTTAGGAAAGCATTTTTAAATAGCCTGCAGCAGTGTTTTGGCCTTTGCAAAACCTCTTGCTTTTTTTTATATATGGTGAATATAGTTTTCAATACAATAAAACAAGAAACTTCAAATTCTGGCCTCACTGAAGTGAAAGTGTATTTTCACTGGTGAAAATGGAAATAAAGGCTTTCATACGGAAAGTTTTATTGGGTGCCAAGAATAGTAAAAGCTCTCAAATTACATGGAGAAATGTCAGTTTTACCAGTAAAGATGGAAAATGAAATCAAATGTGCACTGGGCCAAGCTTTCTTGTGCCTGATAGGAACATATTCAGAAGCCTCTCAATAGGTGCTTTGTCTAAGAAAGTTTAAAAGTTTAATTTAAAAAAAAATCCCTTATATTTAGCTTTTCTTTTCTTCAATAGACCACAATCCATAATGAAAGAAGCTGCTTCTATCTGAGCTGTAGTCTCCCATGCAGTGAGATTTCTCATTCTTTTTTCCTCTGAAATTTCTTCTAGGTGTACCCTTTGGGTTCCTGAAGTCTCTCATCAGTCTAGACATCTGCTTCACTAACTGACAGCAATTAGAGTAGCCAATAAATATGTCTGCTGACTGATTAGCAGTCTAGTTTCCATCTCTGAGGCACTTGGGCTACACCAGAAATAGGGAAAGAATGGGAAGGTTCATTTGTGTCAGTCAAGTTGCATGCTTGTAGCTCTGTCGATATGACACAAGAAGAGCAAAAAAAGAGAGATATTCTTAGAGGCTAAATTGGACTATAGTTAGACCCATCAATTTTGGTTTGGTTTGCGTGCACACTATGACAATCCCCCTGCCCTTTTGACCTGCCCTTGTGTATGCTGGGAGCAGTGGGGAAAACTAGCATTCTACTTTGCTGCCATTAGCTGTTTCACCCTGATGAGAGGCTGGGGTTTTATCTGTCTTACAACCATTATTTTGGAATCATTGCACTTAACTTTTCAAGATACGTAACAATTACTTTAAATATTATTTTTATCTTAGATTCTGTTTTATAAATGTGAACTTGAACAGTTTTCCTTCAATAAAAAACGTTGCATAGTTTTGTAAAGCAATTGCTTTACATACCTTGTGTTTGGCAATACTGGGCCCAGACTTTCCAACGTAGCAGTAAGGCATGCAGCTGCAGAAGTCACTTAATTGCTTCATACCAAATCATCCAAACTGAAACTTTCAGAGTCCTTTACTACGCTGAAATCCACGACAGCTTTGCCACTGAATTATGAAGACCCAGGACTGCATTTATGATTTTAACCCCTCTTTTTAGAGAGAGTTAAGAATGGATTGTACAACATTGGTCTTTTTATTAATAAAAGGACTAAATGAGTTTTCATTTGTTAGGTTTTAGTAAACCTGAACAACTAGCAGTAAATTAAATAGTTCTCATATGACTGCATCATACTTTGACCAGGATTTCAAATATGGCTTTATGTCATAAGGAAAGTACTTGGCTGTATTCATTGCACAGGCATTTGATTTCAGGGGAAAGGATTGTCTATTTTTAAAGTATATTGAGTGTTTGATTGAGCTGTTATGCCCTTCCACTTACCATCTTTAATAACGTGAGATACTGTGCACCAGTATTCACATCAGTCATTAAAAGGGCGCTTCTAACATGATCAGCACCAGAACTTGTGGCAGGATCCTGCCACAGCCATGGTGGCCCTCAGGCCCCTGTTTCTGTGGGTAGGTTCCACTTGGGAACAACTTCTGTAGCACCAGTGGAAACTTAAAGCACTTTGGGAACCCTAGGTATTCATCTGTGCTGAGATCTATTCTGTTACTGAATTGTGTAGTTGTACCACTGAATTGTCTCTTTCCAGATAGTATAAAAAAATAAATCATATACTTTCTCCTTAATGAAGCCTACTGTCTTTGTCTCCAAGATCCAATGATACGCACATACAAATTGGAAAGAATTGGAAACAATTCATTACCCCTGTGGCTGGTTGTGGAATTTTTCACTAGAAAGGGCACACAATATTGTCTGTATTTTTGTTAACTCGAACTTGACCTTTTAAGATTTCATCCACTAAGATACTGAAAATCAGGAGGACAGAACTTCCAGGCTCAATGAAACCTATATTTTCATCTGTTAGATCACAGTCTGTTGCTTGAAAGGAAATTTAGAGCAAATCCCCCCATTCCACTCCTGCAAAGGAAGCTTTGTGGAAAATTCCTTTCTGATTTTTGTGGAAAACAATGAGTCCTGAAACACAAGCTTTCATTACCATTAGATGGTGCATAACTTGAGGACTTACATTATTTTTCATAAAATAACCAGTGTGTTTATTTTCTGCAAGCTGTCTTTCTGTGAATAGAAATGTTTTTGTTTATATGACTGGCCTTTTACAGGAAAGGATGGGTAGTCATATATACTAAAAGTAAACTCTTTATTTCAAAGCTGAAATTGGAGAATGGGAAGAATACTTCATGGAGTCTGGCAATGAACATGTCTTCATAGGGACTATCATTTGCAAGATTTTGCTACAGCTGGTTTTAATTCATCCTGAAATTAAATTACAAGGGAAAAAAAAAAAAGAATGAGATAAAGAAAAAGAGAAGCAAGGGGAGAGAGTGGAACATTTACTTCTTCAGTGACCTGTATTATTCTAGGGATGCTGAACCATTTTGCATAGTATAGACTATAAGAGATTGATACTGCTGTCTATAAAGCTTCTGAGTAGTCCTTAAAATAAAAATCCAGACCAGTATGTTCACCATTTGCAGTGCCTGGTGTTAATCAGAAGCTGGAAAGATTATGGGTATGAAGCCACATGTGTAAATAGTAGTAGAAGGAATGAGGGAATCTGAAGATGATTTAGGGATGAATTGCATCTGCTTTTTTATTCTTACTATTCATATTGACTCCGAGAATATTTCCAGCCATTTTAGAATACAATCATGGAAGGGAGAGAGGGAGTAATTTGTTTTTCTTTAGAAAATTACTCTGAATGCAATGAAAACATGTTTTTGTGTCTGTCTGGGTTGTTATACTAAACATTATGCAAAATAAATAAAAATAATTCCAATCTGCAAGTAGGATTTTTTGGGGGGTTGTTTGGGTTTTTTTCAAGCTAGTGTGTTCGTTGTTCCTTCTTCTAGGCACATTCTTAGTTACCATGTTCTCTTCGTCAATTTACTAAGCTATTATGCCACTTCATTTGCCCTTTCTCTTTTTCGGTCCTTCAGCTACTATTCTGTTTTTTTTCTCTCTTCCCCCATTTACATGAAAATCTATCTGAAGAATTTTTATTGGAATGTGTACTAGCTTCATGCATTCTCTCTTCATTCTCCTCAATTACCAAAAGACTTTTTGTGATAGAAAACATTTTTATTTTCTTTCATATTTTACCTTTTATTTCACTGCTTTCTGAATCAGACCAGAAAAAAATTAGATCCATGAGACTGGCACTTTGTTTCCAAAGGACTTTGCTTTTCATATTTACTTCCTTATACCTGCTAGAATGATAATGAACACTACATATAAAGCTGCCTTTGAGATGTTGCTGTTTGACATGAAAATAGACAATGCTGGAAGCTGCACAGTGTTACTGGCTCTTTTGACAAGGTTTAGAGCATTTTCGTTAAGCCTAAGATAAAATTTGTAGATGGTAGATACCATTAATCAGACCAACAAAACTTGTAAACACCACCTGCAACTCTTTTTTTATACGTACCTCACTTTCTTCACTTGGCTGACATACCAACTGCAAGGACATCCCCCACTTTTTGGCTTGTGTTCAGACATGTGACTTCCATCCCTCTTTCCTATCAGGTCATGCTGCATTTTATACACACCAGCACCAATATTGCCGATGTTACTTTGACAAAATGGCACTATCTTCTTTCTGTGCACCAAAACCCAGCTAGTTGGAAAGTGTCAAGCCTAATTTTCCATATAAGTGCATAATTCTCAGAAGCACTGGCTTCTGTGGATGAAAAGTGACTTTCATTCGAATATCTCTTTTTGATCTGCCAATGTGACACCGATGGTACTTTTAGAAGAGTGTAATCTAATATGTACTTCTGTAAGTTTTTAACTGAAATACTTGGAAGTTATTAAAGATAAAATATGAATTACTATATGTAATTTAAACACTAATATTTAAAAGGTATGAACAAAAAAAATTATTTAAATGGCATGAAAGGCTGCACATAGAGCTATTTGAAAAAATGGGAAGATACTTTTTAACAGAAAAGCATTTTTTTGTCAGAAATTGATTTTATAATTTTTTCTATGACAAACATTCATAGAGGTTTAGATTTAGCTTTCACTGACTGTTTTACCCTCATCGCCACTCCAGGTTTATTTAATACAGAGTAGAAAAATCTGCTGATATGCGTCCATTTAATTTGTTCATACTATTTCTCTCATACATCTCTCTGTCAGACATTACAGTGTCTTGGGGCTGTCAGAGAAAGATATAATATGAGGCCCTCTTGATCTAATCAGCTAAGCATGATCCTAACCTATTTAGAAGTTTACAGGAGTAGACTAGTGAAAAATCTGGCTGCAAGAAACTTCATTCAAGCAGGACACTCAACAAGGATTCAAGGCTGAGAAGAGTTTCCATTAAATCCCTAGAAATCCTAATTCTCCGTACTTTCACCTAAAGTTCTTATTTAGTCTCAGGCAAGCCCCTACTTGAGGACCTCAGGTTTTTTTCTCAGTCGGGAAACTGGTGCAGCTGAAAAGTTGTGCATACTTCATGGAACTGGTTCAATTAGCTGTTCTGTCAGATGCTGCACAGAGTAGTCCAGTTAGTCATTTTTTGCACAGAGGAAAAGCTCCAGGTATAGTAAATCATCCTTGGCCTCTGCAAATATACAAGCACATATATTGTAAACTGTTTTAAGGTTCTTTGACTGTTTCCACCTATTGCAGCTTAGATACAATCTTCCACATTTCACCCACTAAGTAAACTTTAGAAAGCCTGACCCTCTTTTGTCCCATGAAATCTGATCTACTTATCACATTCAATGGACATCTGGGTTTCATCTTATCTTTTCCACTGTTTTGTAGATTAATAGAAACTGTTTTGAATGGGATTCAAACATGGCAAAACTCCATGGACCTTATGAATTACAATAGGGTCAAATAGGATGTCAAGGTAAAAAAAAATTTACCTGTGACAAAACAAATGAAGTTAGGTGTCTAAGAGACGAAGATGAAACTTCCATGTTTACTTTAGATTTCATACATCAAAGTGGTTTCTGATCATCTTTAAAATTATATATATTTTCATTGCAGTGGAGGAAATCTTGACCTGATAGGATGAACGGAGTTTATAGGTATCCAGCACAGGCTTCAGTGTTTCAGGAATATCTCATGAGCCTTCACAAGCTAAAGGTCATGAAACAGCCATCTAGCACTCACAGACTTAGAGGAGGAACAGTTGTTTCCTATTCACTGGAAATTTTCTTCCCTGAAAAGTCTTAATGCATAGAAAGCTTGAAGATAAATGGACTTAGACGAGACTTCAAAGTTTATTAGTTCTTTCTGATTCTTCAAGGAGTGCAATGGCACCAGTTCCTCATGTCTGCAGGGGCCCACAGATAATTTCCAGAAAAAAATAAAACAGATAAGATTTGAATATAGCGCCAAAGCTGGAGTAACCTGAAGCAGGACTGTAATGCTTTTGCAGACAGATATCATGCTGCCACATACTCCAAGCCAAACACAGGCCACGCAGATATGGTTAGCAAAATAACCTTGCAGAACTACATAACCCATGAGAAGATATGCTGCTTTGGGTTCACTGCTACACTGACTTGGCCCATGACTTCTGACTGTCTCAAGGTGTGGGCACACCTTGTCAAGCTGTTGTCCAGGTAGACAAACTGCATACTATGAGATAGCTTCCAGGTTCAGACCCTTAGGTGGGGTAAAACATAACTCAGGCCAGTGAAGTAGTGCTACCTGGCAGCTGTAGAGGATCTCCTTCCATGAAGCATCCATGCACATACAAAATTCAGACGTTTTAAAAGGGGAAAAGACTGTGGAGTCATAGTCTATAGTTTCTCCTGTCCAGGAGTCAGCACTACAGAAATGAAGTCAAGGAAGACTGCCTCAAAACAACAAATGCTCTTATCTAAAGTGTGCAAAGTGTTTGGAAGAAAATACCAGTTTAGGGCTTGAACATATATGCAACAAAGCACTGACTTTTCCTGGTCTGTTATTTCAGCAAGTAGAATACTCATTTCTAGGCTGTGAGCTTATATCTGTCTTTCATTATATGAGTGCACAAAGCCCAGCACAAAAAGACTGTGATCCCCACTGATGTATAATATGAACAATAAAAAGTAAGTTAAAAAAAGTAAAAAAAACATGGACAAGAGATTAATAAGCAGTGCCAAGTTCTGTACAGTTCCTGCTTTTTCAGTCTCAATGACCTGTGTCTAATATTTGGATTACCACTTTTCTTAACATTGTCTGTTTTGGTATAAAAAAACCATGACACATGTTACGCAGGTGTTATGCTTTGTACGTGCAAGTACATGTGATTTCTTAATGGGAAGGAAAGTTCGCCACTGAGGGAAAGGGATCTTCAAGGCCTTTAGATAGATTTAGGAATCAGGATTTCAGTAGGAGAAAAGCAGTTGGCTGGACTATGACCCTTATTCATATCTGTGTGCCAAGATAAGTATGCATGTCTGCATTTCTGGCTGCTTGAACATATCCTTTGAATGGCTTCAAGTTTCACATGAAAACTTTTTTAAACACAGGCTCTACTATTTAAATCCATTGTTTTATTTTGATCATGATATCAAAGACTGGAAGTATTTGTCATCGGTCCTGGTCACCTGCCATGTCCTGAAAGCTTGTTATGTTGACTCTACATTTTTTCTTTCTTTTGATTTAAAAATAAAATCCAACACAACAAACAGTATTGAATACTGCACAAAGCAGGATTATGAACTCTGTATGTCATGTGCTTTATTGGGCCTTTTTGTCTTTGTAAAAATAAAGCTATTGCAAGCCAGGAGCTGTCGAAGGTAGAGCCAAGCTTGAACTAAACAAGAGAGTTGGCTTGGATCTCTGCAATAAGTTTAAGCCAAACCAATAGATCTGACTGTATTCATTTATGGACAGAAAAATTCAGAGAAGAGTATGCACCAGAAGATTTTGTGGCAGGAAATAAGGCCACAGTGTTCCTCTTTGCCTGTCTCTTCTCTATTTGAAAATAGAGCTAAACCAGATCTTGGGGCATGCTGTAAATTTCTTGTTCATCCTCTGTTTAAAAGAAGAACATAAAGACTACTTTTTCTCTATAGAGGAATAATTAATTTCCCACATATTTTTCTACTCTCTTCACTCTGTGCTGCTGTCCAGATTTTGTCCTGTATCATCAATTTGCCCAGATCACAAAAAGGGTCTGATTGCCTCTAGGTTTTTCTGGAGTTTTTAAAATCAAACTGAAATACTTCCAACATTTGATTTATTTTTTTTTCTAATCTTCTGTAACATATGAATACTAAAACTGTCTGCTAAGTCCTCCAGCAGTAAAATTCCAGTAATGAGCCTGGACTTTCACCTACACTTTTGAAATCTGGATTACTGCTCTTTGATAAATATTTTTCTACAACAAGATTTAGCCCAAATCAAAATATTTTTTTCTCTTACACCTTAATCCATTTAACCTTTTGTAGCAGGAACACTGTTCCCTTGTACTTAGACATCAGAACTTTTGACAATAGCTTGACCCATTACTTTTGGGCTGCATCACACTCAAATGCAAAGCAAATTAACTAAACATTTGCTCCCATGGTACAAAGCAAATTAGCTGAAGAGCTGTGGCTTAAAGGCATGGCTTAAATGTGTGCACAGTTCACTGTAAGACAAGTTTGGAGTGGTGTGATTCAACACCATACAACATTCAAACAAAATGGATATTACCACATTGCTACTACACACTGAATGTAAGGCCAGATTGGTTATCCTGGGTTTGAGTCAAGGGATAAATTTATAGCCAATAATCTGCCAATTTGCTTCAAGAGATTTGAAAGCTTAATTTTTAAGGTAGGTTTTATTATAAACAATGATCATTAAACGTCATAAAGTGATGTGCATCCTCCATGCCATTCATACTGAAATCTGTCCTATTTAAAAGACACTGAAAAGTGGTAGTGAATGAAGATGTAGCAAAATGTCTGAGAAGAAGAGGTGCTTATTTAAACCTCAGAAGAGATACTTTGCCTTAATAGCAGCAATACTTTCCTAGCTGGGAGGATAAGAAGTCTGTGAATGAGGTTGTCATTAATGATAACTGAATTTCCATAGGATGAAGCAATCTGGGATCAAACATAAAATACAGGCACCTGATAAGGATATTGTCTAGTTATGTGCTTGTGTATACATCAGAACCCTTCCGTATCAAGTCTATAATTGACATTAATGATTCTCTATTAAAAGAAAATGTTACAGTCCATAAGCAAAGGGTATAACGGGTATTCATTTCACCTGATGTTTGACCAGGTCTCACTGAGGAACAGATTTCCTTACAGAAGCAAGGTGGAGGATTATGGGACTTTACTAATCTGAGGCAGCCATATTGCCAACATTTGCTTCTGTCACAGTTGTCATGATGTTAAATGTTTTTCCTAAGGCTTAGCTCCTGCATTCTTGTAATTATGTGAGAAATTCAGGTTACTTCTAAAGAGAAAATTTGCTAGCTTTTGTGGTTGCTTGCAAAGAAAAACTTGAAATGTCATTCTTCAAGGTTCAAAAACTGGAAAGGAAATAAAAAAACCTTATTTTTACTTCGCCTGAAGTCTCATGATTTTGCAGCTTTTCTTGCTCTCTTGAGAAATTGACTCATAGTATACAGTGGTAAACAATGGCAAGAAGATATAGGTGGGTAAGAATAGACTCACATTCTCTTCAACAAGAGACTTAAAGTAGTACGAGTGGGGATGAGTGGTCTTTGTTTTATATATCAGGTGTAGTGGGTTCAGAGTAGGGTTTCTATGTTTCAAACCTCCTGAAGGTTTAACAAAGGTGCTTTTTAAAGATCTTCCCAGTAAAATACTAGTAAGTCACTAATTATGTGAGTTATGAAAACTTAGGTTAAAGAAATGCAAATGTGTATCACATTTTTCTGACTCTTGTTGACCTACTGAGTGATTTAGGTCACTGAGGAAAAAAAAAGCTAGTGAAAAAAAGCTAGTGAGGACAGCTTAAATAAGCAAACAATTAAGTCACATAGTTCTTTTTTCTTTCTCTTCAAACAAAGGAAAATCTGGCTGGAAGAGAGTGGCCATACACACACACTTTTCCACATATGTGGGCAAGTGGAAAGAGATTCAGCAAGAGCATTTCAGGGCTGTGGTTAAGACACATACAGTGCATTTCTTAAGTCCCAAACATATTTACACATATTCTTGATGTTCTTTCAATACTTTTGCAGAAAGAAGAAAGAAAGGTATAATTATCCAGTTGAATTATGTGTAGCTGTAGCTGTTTCAATCAATCTTGTTTGCCTAAACAGAAAACCTTTACATCTGGCAGTTGTGGAGCACAGCTGGCTGCATGATACTGTAACTGGATGTCCTGAATAGACCTGCTGACATTTTCCTCCTTCTTTCCTGCAGGACTGCCCGCCAGAAGTAGGTGATTTTCGTGCCCAGCAGTGTTCTGCTCACAACGACGTCAAGTACCAGGGACAATTTTATGAGTGGCTTCCTGTCTCTAATGACCCTGACAATCCATGCTCACTAAAATGCCAAGCTAGAGGAGCAGCTCTGGTTGTGGAGCTGGCGCCAAAGGTTCTGGATGGGACCCGGTGCTACACTGAATCCCTGGACATGTGCATCAGTGGCTTGTGCCAAGTAAGGAGAGAAGCGCTACCCTAACAACTTTCCTCAAGACTCCTCCTCTCAGATCTCTCTCATGTGATCACTCTCTTTTCTCCTCTATATTTGTATCATTTTAGGATCAACATTTTAATCATCTGTCTTCATTCTCTTGAGTTCTTCTACCTTGTTTGCAAGAAGTGTACAAATTCAAAGGTTATTTTCTCATTTTATGCTGTTTCCTTGGAGGTTTTTGTGTTCTCTATTTACGAACTGTTTTGTGTAGTTAGCTGGCAGATCTCATTTGAAAGCACCGAAAGAAAATGTTTTAGGTTTTAATTTGGATATACCAAAGTTGTCCAAGTCTATGAAATTACATTATCATTCAGGATAATTGCTCTTTGTAAGTCACAAACCACATAGCAGTAGATGAGTTACTAAACTGGAAAATCTGTCATTGATTTGCTACAGGACTAAGTAAACTGCTACATCTCCCTTGGCCTCAGCTTCCCTATTTGTTAAAAATGAGATATGGGGACTTTTTAACCTTTTACTTCACAGTTCATGGAGGTCTATTGAACATTCAACCAATTTGTTGGCATCCTAATTTGTTTTTATATTGCCTTTGTGCTTTTACTTATACATTGCTACTCTTTTGAACCTATGTACATTAGACTTTAGTCTCCTGAACTATATGTAGGCTACAGGTTGATGAAGAGGAGGACATTTGTGCCATCTCTGTTAAGTACTGAACGCACCTGAATCTCAAAAAGAGTTGAGTCTAGATTTGTGTTTCAGTGCCCAGACTCCTTCAAATTTCTGTAGACTTGATGTGTTATTTGCTTTCTACTGTATTTTCAGCCATTTTATGTCCCTTCGGAAGCTTTTCTCCCTGTTTCCTTTCTCTTTGATTTTCTGTTCTAAGCCAGAATCAATCCTGCAGTAAATGAAACAGTAGGCAGCTACTGGGCTAATCTCATTTGTGATCTGAAGAAGGCAGTCATCTAGACCTCTTGACCTCAGCCAAGTGCACCTTTCTCAAGATTCCAGATTGCCTAATGAGACAGACTAATTTCAGTCTTCTTTTGTAATTTTTAATATTTTAAAAATTTAAGGGGAGGCACGGGAATCTGGATGGGAAAATGATTTAAAATACTCTGCCTATAGTGGCCTTGAAATTAGGAGCAGTGCATTCAGGCTCTGTGTCACACTGATTTATGTAAATATGAAGCATACCTTTCCAAGAAAACCTTCTCTTAGGAACAGAGCTCATGCGCATCCACTAGTAAAACAAACTCATTTGCATTCTCATGACACTTCTTACTCCTGGAAGGCTGAACATAACTGCACTATTACAACTATGAAGGTTGATGTTATTTCTTAAATGTCTCTGTGGCTAAGGTAAGTATTTTGAAAATAGACAAGTACACTAACACTGGTGTCCCTAAGGAATTTCAGTTAAACTAACCCTTTCCTTATATATACTAGAATGGTAGAATAACTTTTAAAGCATAGACACAATGAGTGTAAGTTTTGCATAGTTTTCAGCATTCAGTTTCTTCATCAAAGTTTTCCATATGCTTTATAATTACTGCACCACTTTGGAGGATAACACATCAAAAAATTAAAATACAAATGCTCTCAGTACACTCCTCACAATTAATAATATTTTATTTTGGGGTGTGTTAAATTTAAAGCAACTCAAAATGTTCTTGTCACAGTGCATCCCTGCTAGCCAGTATGTCCTTATGACAGTAAAGGTACAGCATTCAAAAGATGATAACTAGATTTGCCCTAATTGTATGTTTTAGGATGGCAACTGCTTTACTATCTATCACAGCAATAGCTAATACTATCTAAGCAGTCCAGAAAGGCAAACAATATGAAATTTGCCAGAATGAATAGTAAACCTTTTTTGAAGCCTTTATCTTCCATGGCCTCTATAAAGGGTCATTTAAAAGAATGGGAAACTGTAATACTATGGAAGAAAAACATGGAGCAATCTTGATCTGTAACATTTGTTTGAATAATTTTTCTTCTGTAAGCATAGTGAATACATGCACATTTCAGAGAAGACAAAGTATGTTCTTAGAAGTTATTTTGATGCATTTGCAGTAGTAGCTGCAAGGTAAGTCTACCAATTCACCTAAAATGGTTAATACGCTCTAAATATGACAATCATAGATCTCAGTAGTTTCTGAGACTTCGTAATGACCCTGGGGATTCAACAATATTTTTATGAGAAGTCTCTGGAACTGCATGGTTTGGTGCAGTGCAGCAGGCAGCTGTACTAATACAAAGGCATGATTTGTCACAATGGCAAAAAATTCAGTCTCCTGAGATTTGCATTCAGTCTAAAGTCCTGAAGATTAAGAAGTGGAATTATGTTTGTTAACACTCCATTTGCAAGAAGTAATTACATTATCTCAGGGATGAAAAGGTGTATTTTCTGGGTTGCTCAGAGCACCACAACTGAAAGCAACTTAAAGTTTGCCATCCTAATGGGCTTGCATTGATCTGGGTCGTTATTATAGGTGACTCCCTTCTGAAGGGAACAGGAGGCCTGATATGCAGATCAGACCCACTTCTTAAGGAAGTCTGCTGCCTCCCTGGGGCCAGGGTTAAAGATGTGGCGAGAAAACTTCCTGCCCTGGTACAACACTCAGATTATTATCCGTTATTGTATTTCCAGGTAGCCAGTGATGAACTCACAACAAGAAATCTGAGTGCAGTCAAAAGAGACTTCAGGGCCTTGGACAGGGGATCAGGAGCACAAGTAGTGTTCTCCTCTAT
>WTSP01010041.1:47961-68024 GCA_025331215.1 Actenoides lindsayi
ACTATAATAATAAGTCTTACAGTGATTTTTCTGGCAGATTTAGAGCCTGAATTGAGAAGCAACAGATAGAGCTGTCTTCCATAGAAAGAAAACTCCAAACCCAAGCTGATCCAACACAGGAATATCAGACTGAAGGGACATGAATGCAGAAGTGGACAGTAGACATGCTCGCTGGAGCTCAAAGGCAGAGGTCCCTTCAACATTCCAAGGGAATGAAAAGGCAAGCTTACAGGATACATGGTGTAGTCCTGTGTTAGTATGCTTGAAAGCCTTCAGGATCTCTTGTGATCTACACTTTTTGTGTTATTTTAAACAGGCTTGTATAATTATTTTCCCATGACAATGTCTCCTTTTTCTGCTTCATGAACAAATTATGAACAACAACAGATCTCTTTCACATCTTCTTTCTTCTTCAATGTGAGATATTACTACACACAAACGGGAATATTGAAGTACTCCAAGCAGAGAAAGGGAAGCTTCATACAAAAATTTTGTTTTTACTGACATGAAAAGCCCAAAATTATGTATGTCACATGAGCATAGTTCTCCACACCCTCATCTGCAGCTTCTTTGTATGTTTCTTAGAAGACTTCAACACTGAACTTCTCATTAATAAATCAAACTTAATGTTTTGTGTTTTGGCACCTGCAGGAAGCTTTTGTAATAATGTGAAAAAATTCATTAGAACATTTTTAGTAAGCAATGGTGGCATGGATCTAGATCATAATACATCAGATCAAATTTCATAAGACAAAAGGTAGTATGCACTAATAATTCCCTTCCCCTGTCTCCAATTTGGGAAACACACAAACACACAAGAAAGAAACGATGTCTTTACTCCTCCTCCAACACATGCAGTTTCATAAAATAGGAACATCTTATTAAATATCCTTCTCATGATTCAAAGCTACAATTAACATTGATAATTGCTTGGTTATCACTTCTGGTTATAAACTGCTGATTAAATTTCACAACTACCCAAGTAAACTTAGTGCATTTTTGTAGGCCAGGCCATGTGTTCTGCCATGAACATAAACAAATGCTTCAGGCATATGCTGCCAAAATCAGGCACTAAAGGGTTGGGTTTCACAGGACATTGCCTGTTTGATTGTTTTTATTTATACTGATCAGGGGCTACAGGCAAAACAATACAATACAAAGGTGAAGTCAACTATTGCAGTCTCTTGGTCACAGGACAGACCAGAATAATTAAAAAATATTATGCTGTTTTCATATTTCAATTATGAAGCCTTCATTCAACTTTCTGTGGATATCTACAAAATAAATACTGCATTTTATCAATCACAAGCTTCAACTGAGCAACAGCTTCTGCTGCTATTGTACCACCCCAGACAGTCATTTAGAAAATAATTTTAAAAAACAAGGTACAAGCAATGACTTTTTTTTTCCAAGGTCTTTCTACAAGAAAAAAAGATATCTCTGTTGCTAGTGATTGAAGACTAGACAGTTAATTGTTGGTGGATAGTCTGAGGACTCTCATTTTAATAAGCTCTGTAACACTTGGGTCTTACAGAGTGATGAGGGCTTCTCTGACACTTGGAATACTCCAAACTCCCCTGAAGCCTAAAGGAAGTGAAGGATGATCTCTAGAGCATTGCAATGCACAAATACAGGGCTGAGTGCTCTGCAAGATTTGAGTACTTCTACTGTTTGCTAATAATAAATTTAAATAGGATTTTATTTGCAAACATTATGAGCAATTGACATTTTTTTCTGGTTTGGTGACCTAAGATTGCAAAACTCACTGCTTGTTAGAAAACTAACTAAAAATTCACAAGTGTTGACCATCTTTTTTATAAGTTTTTGCATTACTCATAGCTAGCAGGCTGTTGCAAATACTGTAAGGGTAAAAAATTTCACCATACTCAAGACTTGAGTATTTTAATGTGTGGAAACTGGCCTTGTGCATCAAGACCATGACATTTCTTAAACCATTTATCTGTCAAGTCTCACTTTCAGTTTCATAAGACTCAAGCAGCCACTGATGTTTTGTCCTGCATCAAGATAATATCTGTAAGAAACTGTCAAACAAAACTAAATTTTGTTATGTGGAATCACCATATATTCCTTTTCTGCTTACAGTACTCCTTAAAAAAATAAATGGTACTGTGCCTGCTTCTTTCATATGCTCGTTTTGTATCATTATAGCTCATGGCTGTGTCTCATTGTAATTCTCTCCTATGTTGTTATGGCTGTATGAGTGTCTTCCATACTAGGCTGGAAAAGATGTACATCTGCCCTTTCTATGTCAAAAGGCAGATTCTAATTCTGTAGACATGCAGGAATAGTCTACAGGGAAAGGAAACCCTCTGTTTTCCCGATTTTATTTTTTTTTTAAATGTGAATTCTTTTCTCTCCCTTCCTATTATAGCTGGCTCTGTGTGAGCTCTTGGTCTGTTCTACGTGATTCACTGAACACCTTACTGCTGAGTAATCTTCTGAGTTCAAGAATTACTGATGATCCTTAAAAAGCAAAAAGTAAGAGGAGAATTCTCCCCATTGAATGCTTTTTCTGCACATTCAGATCAGAGACCTCCCCAGATGACTTCCAGCTTAATAGAGCTTTTTTTCCCAGGAGTACATGATGTTTTCATGAGCCCAGAAAGACCCTTCTGAAGGGTGTGATTAATGCACTATCCATGCACAAGGAATTAAATATCCTGTTCCTGACACACAGACTCAAATGATATTAACCTGTGCAACTGGCTTCCCATTTGCTGAAGAAGCTGTATTGCTACAGCTGTATTTTTTTTTCCTGTTGGGAATTTACGTCACTCTTTACTCTAATTAGAAAAGGGCAGCCTTAGTCTCTGTGGGCCAGATCTCTTACAGCCATAAACATATCCTGTGGTATTTTTTACCTTCCTCCTCTTTTCAAGATATTCTTTGATTTGTAATCATGTTTCTGTCCATCTACAGGGCAAAGCTAAACAAACAACCCATATTACACTGTTCAGCTCAATTTGTCATATTTTTACTCCTGTTTCACAGTCTAGAGTATCTCTTGGTGTTTAGAAAGA
Source organism: Actenoides lindsayi (assembly GCA_025331215.1). Lineage (NCBI taxonomy): Eukaryota > Metazoa > Chordata > Aves > Coraciiformes > Alcedinidae > Actenoides > Actenoides lindsayi. Next base: position 51,003 of record WTSP01010041.1, read on the forward strand.
GAGAAAGGAAAGGCAGATTGAAAAATGGTATTTCCAAAACAGGGCAACAGATTCAAAACATGGGAAGAGAAAAAAGGAGGCAGCACTGAAACATTTAAACGATTTGAAAAAAAGATCAGGGAGAATTGCTCCTGAGAGCAGGAGTACTGACTTGTAGAAGGGTCCATCTTTTCTCATTGTGTTTTAGCAGCTTTCTTTTCTGCAATAGCATCATGGCACTGGTGCAGAGACCACCAAACAACACCAGTATGTTATATCCTAGGACAAATAATCAGGAAAGGAGCAATGTTGTTGTTCTCTTGCCAGCTGTTAGTGCAGAGGTTTAGAGGTAAGGACAAGGGATGCCCTGCAGAGAATTTGAAGTCCCCATAACAGCTGTCAAACAGGAAGAACTTTTCCTGGGCCAGGTGTCAGTGATGCTGTTTTAACAGAGTGAAGGTCTCTTTTCTAATAGCACTCCTTGCATTACAAACTCTTGTTTACTTGGGAAATCAATTGAGCACACAAAGTACTGGAAGCATAGTGAAGCTCACGTGGCTTAAAAGTTGGCAGTACTTGTACAGTCCAAAGACTGCTTTCCAAACTTGCACTTAGCTTCAGCCTTAAAAAAATTACAGTATCACAAACAAGAATGAAAAAGAGACCTCACCTCAGAAAAAAAAACCAACAACACAATCCTGAGTTAGAATTCTTATACTTTTGTATTCCTCCTTCTACAGACTCCCATTTTTTTACTCTGAACTCTTGAAAAGAGTATGCATGGTCTCAGAAGGTGTTTGGGAAATACTAAAGATGTAAAATCCATATCAAAGTGGGAAAGACAGCAGGTAGTGGCAGGTGATTTTCTGGTGGAATAAAGATCAATCCCTAAAATTATTCAGTGGCAGTAACCATGCATTTACCATACATTTATTATTTCAGAACATGGTTAGAACAGAAGTAATTTTGTTCAGTGATTTTACTCTTCATCGCAGTCTCTTCTAACTAACTGCACTTTCTGAAGTTAATGATGTATTTTCACAGACAGTGTCTGCTCCTAGCAGTGATAACACTCCATGTTTACAGTTACTACCAAGGACTGATGTACAGAAAATTTCTTGCTTCAACTTGCTCCTATACAGACCAAGGTCACTGCTAAATCTTGTGTACCAGTTTGGAAGTGCAGAAGGTAAAAGGCTGCACCTATGGGGAGGAGTGGACAGGACAGGTGACCCCAAACTGACCAATGAGGGGTTCTATCCAATATACATCATATTTGGTATAAAGCTAAGTGATTAGGAGGGTCAAGCTCTCTTCTTCAATGGCCAACATCTGAGGAGGACTCTGTCCATTATGCCTTCAATCCCAATCTGTGTGTTCCTGAACGCAGTTTCAGAATTCAGCTCCTGAATCCATTTCCTGTCTGCCACTAAGTCCAGTCTGGGACTTTTCCAGTGGCTGCTCCACAACATCAGTGGTGACAGTGATGTAATTGCTATTAGGAGGGTTGGGTTCAATATTGGTTTTATATACTTGTATATATTTCATTTTCTTGTTACTATTTTCATTAAAGCCATTTAAGGGTTTTTTTTTCACAATCCATAAGTCTCCCTCCCTTACTCCCTTTCTCTTCCCCCTGGGGAAGGGAGAGGGGTTTAATAGAGAGCATCTGTCATTTGTCTAGGGGCTGGCCCAGCCCTCACCCTTGGCATCTGATTACACCCAAGAATTTATTTTACTGGTTTGCAGTCGAGATTTTGCCACCAATCTATGCTCTGATTTGTGCATTTCATTTTCCTGTTATAAAGCATCTCTGGTATGTCATGTAGCAGCAAGATGTCTCAAAGCTGCCATGTGTATGTGGCAGAATGCTTCTTCCCAGTATTTATGTTAGGTTCACTCTTTGGAATTATATTTTTTTCAGATCCACTATGCTGGTGCTGCTGACAGTTCAGTTCAGTTTATCTTCTATCAGCCTATCATTCACCGATGGAGGGAAACTGATTTTTTTCCTTGTTCAGCATCCTGTGGAGGAGGTAATGAATACCATTATATTTCAGAAACAGTCAGCTGCATACAGGATCTGTCCCAACTGCTGCACTGAGATTTGGACCTTTAAAATGGTCAAAATCTGAAAATGAAAGTAGTTATATTTATATGAAAGAGGGGATGTATCAACAGTGATAGTAGCCTGTAGATTTTTTAGCATCATACCAGGCTCTAAGCATAAAATATGTTTTTATATCCACATGATGGCATTTAATGCTACAGCTGTCAAATGTAAGGACTTACGGGATTTGAGACCACTTTCAAATCACAGGGTGTCTCCATTTGCCCCCAACCCCAGCAGCAGCTTTACTCTCTGAACTGAAATTGAGTGTACGAGTCTTGGTGACCAAGAAACCTTGACATCAGTTTTTTTTTTTTTTATTTTTGGTCTATATTTCTGAATTTTTGTTTGTTCATACTGGTTGTCTTTTGTTTTCTACTACATGTGATTTAAGTTGTTGCTTTCAGTCTGGTCTGCAAACCAGTAGCTGTTATGCCAAAAGTGCTGATATTTTCAGTTCACTTTCTAACAGACCAGAACTTAGATGCAGTTCAGAGACAGGAAGAATACCACATTTCTTCCATTGTGTATTGCAGGGTATCAGCTGACATCTGCTGAATGTTTTGATCTGAGAAGCAACCGGGTAGTAGCAGATCAATACTGTCACTATTATCCTGAAAATATCAAGCCAAAGCCAAAACTTCAAGAGTGTAACCTGGATCCGTGTCCTGCAAGGTCAGTAAGCTGTAATTTTAAACGTGCCTGTGCTCTAAAAGAGTAAAATGAAGTAGGAAAATATCCAGTTACTATTGCTTACATTGTCATTTACCCTACATAATTCAATATTGTTCTTTTCCTGAGGATGTATTGTGTAGAGAAAGACCTCTGCTTATCACCTCCACATTGCACAGACTGACTTGAAATGAATGTTTCTTCCTCTCAGATTGTGTTTTGTCTCATTAAATGCTATGAAGTGTGAGAAAATAAATTTTCCATTATACCGTCCCATGATCAAGACATGTCTCTGAAGTGTTAGTGAGATGATAAAAACAATCTTATTGGAAAATGGCTATCATCACAATTTGAGGCATTATTTTTATGTTTGTTTTGTTCTGTTTTGTTTTGGTTTACATTTTCTCCTTAATAAAAAGCTTATTTGGAGTCATGGCAGCTTGTGAGCAAGAAACACAGGAATTTGATCTAATTATCAATAACCTTTGACCCCACAGAAAAGAATCCTCTCTGCCCCCCTGCCAAGCATTCTTCCTCAGAAGATTAATAGTAAAAATAGTAAGAGCATAGAGTCAGATTTCCCATGTATAAGAAAAGGAACAAAACCATAAAAAGGACCAGTCCATTGTTGCACTGATATCCCTGAACTTCAGGGAAAGTCAGTCTGCAGCTGCTCATAAGCCACAAGCATTTATTTGTGTGATCTAAACGCTTTGGTCTTCTTGTCTGCCTTTGCTAAAAGACCATTAATCACAGCCCAGCAGGCAGCAGTGTGAGGATGCACTAAAGCCGGTTATTTACCTCTAGACTAGCTTTATGCCAATTTTTATAAAGTTAGTTCAAGCTAGTGTCACCTAGAAAGTTGCTATGGCCCTTCAAATTGCTGGATGTTGCCATACATAAAGAGATGTCCTATCCAGGAGAAGGATGCTGTAGGGATCTATGGGACTATCTATGTATCCACTCAACTGCGAATGATTGATTACCAAACCAGGTGTACCAGCTTTAGGCTAGCTAGGCATTATCAAAGCATAACAAATCACTTTAAGCCCAAGATAATTTTTACCCCTTCTAGACAGTTTTCATTTAAAGTTCACTTACTTTTCATAACTGGAGTTAACACTCAGCTTTCTTTGTCACTGAAGACACATTTATCCAGAGTGTATGGCAAGTTATATACCTTTGTTCTAGTAAACACATTTTTAATGGTACTTATGTTTATAAGTAATTAAAAGCCAGAAATGTGCTCATACAGTTTTAATTCTGAATTGAAATTCTCTCAGAATTAAAAAGTGGAAATATCAAATCTCAAAATCCAACATTATCTCAGCTTTCTTGTACATTCTTTAAGTTACATACTTTGTGATGTATTTAATTAGGATGTATTAAGGATGTAACATTAAGAGTGCAGCTTCACTAGGGCTTTGTGAGAACAATTTCCTGTTGAGCGTGTACTTAGAACTGATTTTTCAATTTAGAGATTTTTTTTTTTCCCACAGTGCAATGCCACAAGACCATGTTTTCCTTTAACAATATTTTGTGAAGATCAGTATCTGGCTTCTCTTGTCCTAGTACTTTCCACACAATACATATATTTAATTTCTCAGGTTACTTAAATATATTAACAGTTGCAACTAGAAACCTTACTATAATAAAGGTCTTGTATTTTTTCCTCAGTGATTTTCTCAGATCATAAAATGTTTCTTTGAATTCTCCTTTGAATTTTCTGAGACAAATGTCAGTAAATTACAGGACAGATATGACCAGGTAAGAGACCTAAATATGAACATCTCAGAAAAAGGATAGCTGAAAGATGTGAATCGATATGGAACCTGTCTTTTAGATTCACCTCTCAAAGTACCAATGAGACAGTAATTTTATGTATCTGCTTTGTAAAAAACAAAGCCAAAACCAAAAAAAGCCTAAGCTGCTATTTTTTAATATACAGTTCTGAGTCAAATACGTAATTTGCTTCTGGAATTTGTACTATGGATACTTTCCATATGTTTCCTGATAATTTTAAATAACATTATCAAATGTTAAGACACACAACTGCATGGTAATTGAAAGGAAAGAAAAAAAGAAATAACAACTGGGCAGATATCAGGAAGCAATTCTTGTTTTATGTAAGACAACTCAAGGCAAAGTTGTTGATATAAAGACTTAGGGGAGGGATGTTCAGATGTACAGCTATGCCATATTAGGGTACAAGCAGGAACAAAGAGGAACTGGCTTTTTGGAAACATCCTAATATGCCAAATTGCAAATTATTATTTTCCTAAGTGCATTTGTAAAGAATTCAAGAATCAACAATCAGACAGAAAAACAGAGGAAATCTGTGGTAAATTCTGGAATCCTGATGCTGTCTTGTGGTCAGGAAGAGGTTAGGTGAAACAAAACAAGCTGGTCAGGAGTGTGAGTGTGGAGGGCGTCTTGGCTCTGCAGTGTCTTTGCTGTGTGGGAGCCACTGTGCTCCACTAGTATAAAATGAAGATGGTAATTTTTCCTGGCAAACCCAGTTCCAATGAGGCATAGTTGATTGGTGACTGCTGACTGTTCCTATGGTGTGTCAATGAATGCCACAGAAAATAATCATGGAAGACCACAGTGGTGCTGAATAAAGCAACTGCAAGGGGTTACTATAGGAGAGCTTACATTAAAAATTTCAGCAAAGGGCAGGCTGAAAGAAAAGTTTAAATGAATACCAGGACTATCATGTGGGCCTGCAATTAGCTGCCTCTGTAGGCTTAATGCATGAAAATGTCTTACTTTATTGTGCTTATTATGGCAACAATTAGCAGTATTGCTGGCATCATGCGTAGCAAAAAAAGCTTAGACTGAATGAACATGGGAAATGAATCAAGTTTTCTTTCAGCAAATCCAGTTTCTTACATACTCAGAGGAGAAGCAGTGTGTGAAAGGTTATTTATCAAACATATATAATTTATACATGTTCCTTTTCTGGGGTAAGTAAAGGTGGCCCATCCACTTAAATAAGACTGCTAATTAGTGACTTGTGGGACAGATGATTAATCATGACAGAGAGTCCCCTTTCATCCCTACATACTATCAGTGCCCTGTCCAGTCTCCCTCACCAACCCTCTTTGGCATCCAACTCCTGCCTTAAAACTGCTCTAAAGATTCCAACACAGAGCCACAAAGATGATGAAGGGAGTGGAACATCTCTCTTATGATGAAAGGCTGAGGGAGGTGGGTCTCTTTAGCTTGGAGGAGACTGAGGGGTGACCTCATTAGTGCTTATAAATATGTAAAAGGTGAGTGCCAAGAGGATGGAGCCAGGCTCTTCTCAGTAATGTCCAATGATAGGACAAGGGGTGCAACCTGGAACATAGGAGATTCCATGTAAACGTAAGCAGAAACTTCTTCACAGTGAGGGTGACAGAGCACTGGAACAAGTTGCCCAAGGAGTTTGTGGGGTCTGCTTCTCTAGACACATTCAAATCCACCTGGACATGTTCCTGTGTGACCTAATCTAGGTGATCCTGCTCTGGCAGGGAGCTTGGACTGGATGATCTTTCAAGGTCCCTTGCAGCCTTAACATTCTGTGATTCTGTGATTCTTAGAAAGGCAGAAAGCTTTATTTGTTTACAGTCCATTAAGACTTCACAACAGTCCATACTTTAGTGGGAAATATATGTATAATATTTCCTCATGTAAATAGTGCCCAGATCAACCTAGTCTGCTCCTCCTCTATGTGGCAAAATCCAACATTAAACTTTTACTTATTTAATTGAAGATCTTCTAACTATCTAAAACTTTGCAGACTGGAGGATTTAGGGGAGGTTTTTAGCTGTCTGTCATCAGTATCCTCCTGTCAGGTATCCTCTAATGAAAGGTGAATGGAATTTTTTCTGCTTTTAGAAAAATTCTACTTAGAAGTGATTTAACTAGGTGTGCTAAACATTTATTTAAGACACCTCTGAGGTGCTATAAGCTGAAGCAATTTTTACAAACATGAAAAATGTTTTTGCCCTTCTCATCATTCACCAGGATACTCTCTGGAGCAAGATCAGCGCTGCATCTTCAGCTTTTAAGTGCCATTCATAGCTGCACTATTGTGCATTTTTACCAATTTTCTTTATTTTTTACCTATCTCTGCTACATGTTAATATGGCATTTTCTTTGTCACAAAACCTTGAGTGGTGCTTTTACCAGGAGATTTCAATGGTGTATGAAGACTTCAAAAGGCATCATCAGCAAAAATTCAAACTTCATGCAGCAGCTGTCTAAAAATTTTTGTATTAGCAAGCCTCTAACATGTGGGCTTCTTTTTATCACTCTGACAATAATGCCAGTCTGGTCTTCACAGATAAAACCTCCAGAATCTGCCTACAGCATTATGTATAAGCCTACCACCAGAAAGAATGTTAGTGTCTGTGCAAAGTCTGGGGAAATATCTCCAGTTCAAGCAAGACTTTCAACACTCTGAGGTCTAAAGGAGTTCTCAGATACCCACAGTTTATAGTAGAGTCCTCCAGCAAAATCACAAACTCCTCTTCGGGCTCCTCAAAGCTCTTCTTTTATCATTCTCACTTAACTATCCATACTGGTGGGTGGCAAAGGCAGGCATCAGCAAAAATAAACTTAAAATTAAATAAAACTGCATGTCTATTTATCAATTCTTAGCTAATCTAACAAGAGCAATGAAGTGCAAGTAAAAGCACACAAGAGACTGCTAGGATATTATTCCATTCAGAATAACCCAGAGCAGTGAGAAGTCCCCAGTATTCTTGCTGATGTGCAAGTGTATACTATTTCCCAGGTCACAGTGAAAGACATTTGCATGATAACTTTTATATATTTCCTTCAAAAGAAAAAGAGGTAGTGATGAGTAAGTATGCATGATTGAAAGAGCAACATAGAGTATTCTCTTAATAGTAATAGAAGTCTCCTCACTTCATTACAAATTGGCAGCTGAAGCAGGAAATTGCCAAACACATAATTTTTGCTTGTTATCTGCTTCCCTAAAGTTATTACGCTAGAAAACAATTATAAGCCAAGTATTACAGCAGTGCAATATTCCCATTTTCACTACATTCCTTTTGGAAGATGAACAGAACTTGAGTGTTCCTGAAAAGATGAGCTACACTTTCTGATTTACACAATAGCAGCCATAGATCTGTGAGGGACCTAAGACACAATTGACTCATTTATTGTTACTGCCCTCAACAGGGCCGTATGATAGACTTAAACTTTGTTTTGAATACTCTTTCAAATAAAACATCACACATTTACCACAGATACTGGGCTTTTTGACAAAACCCCAGCTTTTAGCATGGATGTGGGACGCTGATCATAACACAGTCCTTTCCTGATCTCTTCCCCAGGCAAATGGTCATTTCTGTGGATTTACATTTTTACTTAAGTTCTTAATTTGTTACAGGGGGGTTGAGAAAGCCTTTCTGCCTTGCAGTGCTTTTTGAACCTTGGTTGCCTCTGATTGCTGGGTCTGGTCTCAATTTCCACAGCTAATCATATGAATTTGAATGACCCTAAAGACAGCAAGAGATATCCATTCCAGAGGAATATGAGACATGAAGGTTTTAGCTTTCAAAGTGAAAGAGACGACAAACATTTTCCACCAGCATGGAAAAGTGAGACTGGTATTGGCAAAAAGCATGCTGCCTGCAAATGAGAGAGCACTGTCAACAAATATCAGTCATTCCAACTGTATATTTAGGGAGGGTGACTTTTGAACATTTGAGAATCTACTGAAGAACTACCAAGACTGCTGGTGAAACGAAGTAAAGGGATGCATCATGCATGATAAAGGGAGGAGTGAATTTTAGGAAGCCAAAACCAATTCAGAACGGCAGGAAAGGAACCTCTTGGTAAGTTTTCAGGAAGACTGAATTGGAAGTAGTGGTATATTTGAGTAGAAATATCAGTGTATATGCCTCCAGATACAGAAGTTTTAGATGGACATGTAGCTGATAGCAGTGACGGTGTTCTTCTAAGTCATAATCAGGGTCACTTGAATTCAAAGCAGGACAAAGATGAGCTGCAGATACTCCTAATGTTTAAACAGGCAATTTTCTTCTTGACAGAAACAGACAAAAACCTGATTTTTTTTTTGTCAGGGTAAAAGGCATTTAGATTAAGCTAGAAAAATATTTGTTAGAACAGGCAGGGAGAGTGAGCGAGGAAGCATTCATCAAAGCATTAAAAGATGTGAACGGCAGAACAAATTCAGCTCTAAGGAGATAGTTCATATTAAAGAAAGACAGAAAGCAAGGCAGAAAGGAGCTGTCAGGATGCATCAGGTAACAAACTCTAAGGTGGGAAATTAGTTCTTGTAGTTTTGTGAGCATCAGATACAGATATCTGTCTGCCCAAGATGAAGTTACAGGAGCTGTTGTCTATTTAAGTCCTAGAAAAGGGCAAAAAAGCAGCAAGTAGTGAGGTGGTCACTTACAGAGATTTCCACTGGATATTCAGTTGTTAACGTTTAGTACTTACACCTTTGTGTCAAACACTGCTCATCAGAATCACCACAAAATAGTAAACTGGATAAAAAGGGAGAAGATTTTTAGAAGCATTAGTCATGCTACAGGAAGGAAGTACTGCTGCTGCTTCCATTTCAAAACATCCATTTCAAGCTCTGTAAAGAGATCATGTTTTAGCAGAGTATGGCAATGATAAATAAACCATAAGTTGCTTAGAATATGAAATCTGTCCATCATGAACAAGTCATTTATTATAAAGGTGTCACACTATTGTTCTGAACAGATATCAGCATGTCTAAAGTATGAGGGTTTTCTGGATCTTGACACTGGAGGATAGCTTTCTTGGCAGTCCTTTGCATTTTGAAGTAGGTTATTCAAGTATCTACTGACATTCCATTTAAAATTGTTTAGATAGGGGACATTGGCTTTTACCAATCCATAAAGTACTAAGACCATATGAAAGAATATATAAATACAAAACACATGGTAGTTCTTCAGTCTCTATACTGATAGAGTTTAATACGGTAAGATACCATCTGTATCTCAGGGTTAAGCATGGTGGTCCAGAAAACAGAAATGTAACTCATACTGGTAGTATAACTGAGAATTACAATACTTGCTACCTGCAAATGTAGACATTCAAAAGCCAATGTTGCCTGTACCTGTAGTGTTCCTGTAGTTGTCATCTACTCCATCTCTGAATAAAAATACAGTTTTACAGAGTAACACATGGGAAACATTAACAGATACCATCTATTTGAGGGCCTTCATACATGTGTCTCAGGGCAGAAAGTGTCCATGTACCACAAGGTGATAAGGTCACATTGCGGCATTTTCACAGAGAACTGTAAAAGGACTCACTGGAGACTTTTTCACAAGCCTGCTGCCTGTCGTGTGATAACCATGGCTCTCAGGGAGATGCTGGCTCGGATGTCAAACTCTTGACTTTTGTGATGAACTTTTTCAGATCTTCTAAATGTTTCCTTTCACTTAATGAATTATCTGTTCACAGCCAACCTAGGCCATTTCAACTTTTTATTATTATCTTCCAATTACTGTTAATATCTTTAGACATACTTTGGACCATTGCTTCTATAGCAGAGTCCCTGCCATGCAGATCATGTACTCTTAAGTCCAACAAATTTCAGTGAAGACCTACATCTTTGCTGTGCAAGTCCCCAGCAGGAAAGAGGTGTAACAGTTCCAGCCACCTGGGAGTGTGGCCAGCTCTGCAGATGCAGCACCATGGGTATGAAACCCCTAGGAAAGCAGAGCCCAGAGCTGAAGTGAAGGCTGTAAGCCAGAGTCATGTGAGTGTCTGGCATGGTAGGGTGAAGGAGCACCAAAGCAGGAACGACAGATGCCCTTACCCACTCCCAGCCTTAGTGCATCATCCCCATACAGGGTCACACCACCTAGAGGCATCTCAAGGGGAGATGCCCTTGTTCTTCTGGTTCTTCTCCCAGCTCTAGCTACTGTGTCCCTGCTTAGCTTAGCAGGTGGCCAGTCTGATAGCCACGGGTATAGAGGAGAGAGGTGAGAAGACCTGCCACCTTGTTGGAGAGAGAATCTTCAGGGAAATACAGGAGAAATGCATTCATGCCTGTCATTTGTGCTAAGGGGACAGCTTAAGGAGGGAAAGGAGCTGCCAGGGAAGAAAATGCCAAATAGGACTTTCATGGCATGCAGCTGTGGGCACCCATCCCAGGTAAGAGCTGAACATTTTCAGAGATGGCAGACCTGGGTGAAGCACACCGGTGCACTTCTGGCATGTGCAGCTCCCTCTCCAGCTGGGTATGTTCCTTGGAAGAGAAACTGTACTGAAGCTGCCAACACGCAGGAGGAAAATAAACCAATCTGCAGAATATATGACACAACTCATTAGTCTGAAAGGCATATGAGATTTCAGACATATGATACACAGCAGCTCTTCAAAATAACTTGCTCTGTGCTCCTGCTTCTGTCAAAGCAGATTTGCTCTAGGTGTTGTATGAATGAGTCCTATTAGCTACTCCCACACGAGCCAGAAATCTCAGTGTCATGGAGGAATTATTTGTTCTGTTCACTTAGCACACCATCCACCTTGCATTATCTGAGTGACATACAGTGAACAAAGCCTGTGAACTAGATCACTTCCCTCCTTTTATAGGAGTATGATGGACTGATAGATTCATGGATTTTAAACCACTTTGTCCAGTCAAAAAGTACAGGATTCACCAAAGTAATCTCTAAGATGTTTTTTGAATAGTGTTTTGTTTGGGTTGGTTTTTTTGGTGGAACACACACAAAAACACATACAAGACTAGCTAGTAAAGGTGCAGTCACCATTAATGGTACAATGACCATCTGCTGTTCTGTTTTATCTTCAAGCCAATTTTTAAAGTCATAAATTAAACTATTGTGTATTATTGTGGACTCTTTTTCCTTATTGTGACCATGGGACTTACATTGCTGCGAATCATTATCTTGCAGTAAAAGAACAAAAGCCTTTGACAGCCCTCACATGTGCCCAAGGGCAGAGTCAGTGATTCTGTGGAGCTCTATACCATTTACAGAAATGCAATTTATGTATGCAGAATTAAAAGGGTCAAACCTTTCCAATGACAATATTAATCTAGTGCTTTTTTAATGTTATTTAATCTTCGTAACAGTGTTTGGATGTTGTATGGTTATTTCCACTGGAATGGCCCTGGATATTATACATTCTAATGCATGTATACCTGGATTATGCATATAGATCATGTTTATTAGAAAGAAAACATTTCTGACTGCAATGAGTGAGAAATGTTTTGAAATCTGTTTCTTTCTTAGGCAGCAGATGCTGTTATAATTGTTTAATTTCTGAGCTTGGTATATTAATCTTTTTTCCAAACGCTCCTCATCAAGCTGATGATCTGGAAAGTGCAAAAGGCTTCAGAGTGGAATTTCTGCAGCTGTGGTAGAAGAGTCAGGAAAACAACAGAGATTACAAAAAGCATGAGCAAAAAAACCTTCAGAAAAAGTCCCCTGCCATCTTTTTATACTAGTACACAGTTTCTCAAACTTCTCCAGTCATTTACCCATCAAGCTAATTCTGAAAAGACTTGTGTATTGGCCATACGTTAAATTACCTATTTGTCTTTTCCAAAGTTTCCCAGTGCCAGAACTGTCTCTCATAGATGTTTAGATTTTTGTGAAGATAGCTCTCCAAATATGCAAATATGAGCACTCATGCAGAGGGCTTCTGTGACTGCAGATGCTGCTAATCTTAGAGGGAGCTGCCTAGTCCCCTTCACATGCTTCCAAGACTCCAGCGCCTTCCCCTGTTTTAGCTGGAAAATTCCAGCACACTGACCTGGCATTGACTCCTCACTGTGAAAACACAATGGGATCCATTCTTCTAGCACAGATAAATTATGCACATGAAAACCCTGTTGACTGAAAGGAGAATAGACCCCTTTAGCCTTAGCATGACAAGGTTCCTTTGAATGCTCACAGCATTTTTCAGTGAGCTGTGTTGAGGATGGAGAATACTTTCTCCCTTCCCCCTTCTTTGCTCCTTCTCTCTTGCAGAAATATGTAGCAGCATACCTAGCACCTCTCATCTTTACAATGCTCTCAGAACACACCTTCATTATCTTCAGATTCCTCTCTCCATAAATTGGTTAGGGACACATTTTTTATTTTAATGCAATTGGCATTCACTCATTGGTGGTTCTGCCCACCTGCCCCATCCAAGTCCCCTGTTGTACAGATGCTTTGATGAAGCTAATAGATGAATTGCTCTGGGATCATCCATTTTATGTTAATAGATATGCCTGATAATTGAAAGATGACATCAGTAGAGATACTGAGTCAGAATCTGTACAAAGTACAGACAAAAGATAAATTTTCAGACTAGTAATTCAGTGAGACCCTGTAGTTGTCAACAAGTCAAGTGACTTCCATCTCACACATAACTGGCATGATAATCATTCAGATAATTACTAATTTTGATGTACACTATTGCATTCTATCATCTTTTGATGTAATATTATTCAGAAATTATAATAATAACATTACCAAAAAAATGAGCCAACCAGTCACAACAACACCAAAGCGAACTGAACAAAGAAAAAAACAACTTGACATGTTCCTCTTCTCTCCAGCTCCTTCTTTCTTCAAATAGAGAGGCAGGTTCTGCAGATGAATGAGATTGGACTGATTTAAGATGGAGAGACAAGAATTGCAGAACTGAATGCTTGTGCTGGGATTCCCCAAATTTCTATTCCCAGCCACTGTAAAAGCAGACTTTTTATTTGAAGGGCAGAAACAACTTTCTGAAGCAGATAGTTTCCCTGTAGTTTTCAGTGACTTTGGATCCAGGTTGCAAAATAATACTAAGTATAGAAATTTATTTTTTAATGGTAGGTAGTAACTCATACATTGAAATAATATTTGGATAACTCATTTGGATGACTTCTGGTAATGGGCTGTTTCTTAGTCAAACAGTAATATATTCATAATAATATAGTAATTGGTTGTTTATTCTTTGAGTGACTCAGAAACAGTAGGATGGGAACATAAATTCTGGTTTAAATGTGAAAGCAACTTAGGTAAAATATCTTGTACGTTTGAGGGCTTTTTTGTAATACTGTGTAAAAAAAAAAAAAAGTCATATAATGTAATCATATAATGTAATCATTTAGTGTTTATTTTATTATGTGTACCTTCTACTCAGAGGGTTGGCATTATTGTTCCTAACAGAGATGGATACAAGCAGATCATGCCCTATGACCTCTACCATCCCCTTCCTCGGTATGTAAAACAGTCAACCAGATGCTAGGATTAACAAACACATTTACTTTTTTTTTAATCTTCTCTGCATTTCTGCTTTGCTCTTAAACTAAATTAACAGATGCTGCTTTTCTGTTGCTCTTAACTCCTGCAGACTAACCTAGAGATGTTCAAGTGGTAACCTATTATAAATTCTGTTGATGCGGAACTGAAATGACATTCTAGCTGAAGCAGCAATGAAGCCTCAGTGTGCAGTCCCTTTCTTTCTCTCTTTTCTCACCTCCCACACCCACCTCCCCTTTTCTCTCACACCTTTCCTTTTCTCTTCCCTTTAGTCATCTCTGAACAGGACTACAATGTGGCTTTTTAATGAATCATTCTCTTGCTCTCTGGTGGTGCTGCTTCTTGCATGCTTACAAGTGGTGAGATTTTGGGTTTAAACAGTATTAGTGTTGTGCCTTGATTCTGCAAACCCATGCTAATGCCTTCTCCAGGAGCATTAATCCATTGGCTTTTCTAAGAAATCAGAGATTAGGGGCAGGAATAGAATTGAGGCTTGATTTGTGTTATTAATTACCTTTCAAATAAAATATCTTTAATGTAAGACTTGAGATTCTCATGGAAAAAAAATCGCATTCCTTAAACAGTAAATATGACTGGTGCTGATAAAAATTTATGGTATCTGAAGCATAATAACCTTTTGGTTTCTAAATACTGCCTGGACTGGCAATAGTATTGGGCTGTGTTTCCTTCATTAATTTATTGCGTCATGGTGTGTGAAATGACAAAAAGAAACCCTTAGGCAATTTACTAATCTCACCCTGGTGAAGAAATGACTGCCTCAAACCATGGTGAGACCTAATGCAGAGAGCTTTCAGCATCAGTGTGCATGCACAGGGCATTCACGTTCAACAGTCTCCAGCTAAATCATGGATGTACCTCAAACTGTGGGACAGAAAACAAGGAGGAGAGCAGCTTACTTGCCAAGCACTGTGGTTGCCATTTATCTTGACACCCTTTCTCAGTGACCTCCGTCACTTGGCTCAGGCTTTGCTCTTCCTAGATAAGTGCATGTGGTTATGTACACACAGTCATTATCACAAAATATTCATGAGATACATTTATAAAATATATCCCTGCACCTAAGTCCTTTTTTTCTGGAAAACAGTTTGCTCTTTTTTTAAATAAAACAAAACTTACATGCCTCCTAACCTCAAAAATTAAACCTCTGTTAGTAAGGAATATACAAGTTAGAATATTAATACAAGGTTTAACACCCTAGCTTTAAATAAAATAAATTTTATCTCAATTGTGCACAAAGGGTATATAAATTGGCAACAGTTGGAGAACAAGGTTATGTCAGAGGATGACACAGCAGTACTTAACAGTGGAGGGACTGTATTTAAGGAAAAATCACCCTGAGCTGGCAGCTAGACAGAGGGGGTTTTACTGATAAAGAAAATCCAAAATAAAGGATCAAAATGCCCTGAGGCATGCAGTAACACTGAAAGGAAAAAAAAAAAAAAATCATTCCCTGAAAATGATCAAAAGGCTGACACTGTTTCTCAAGCTGTTCTGGATTATGGTCTCACCCTGTAACAGTCCCTTTACATCCACTCTCCCAGCCATACTATTTTCCTTGAACCCCGACTCTTGATCACTCAGTCTGCAGATGTTGACTGGGACCTCACCCTCCCTTTTCCACTCTGCTGTTTCACTGCTGCTTCCTTTTTTCTCACTCTGTCCCACTTGTGCTCCTATGAACCCATGAAAAAGGCCAAGGTATTCCTTCCTGTCCCTAAGAGAGAAGACACAGCCACATGTGTCTTCTCCAAACCTCAGAGGCAGCAGAAACTGACTGGAACACAAGGATGGCATGAGACAGTGCCAAGTAAGGGTGATAAAAATGTCTTTCCTCTGAACCTGCAGAGTTAAGGAAAAAAAACAAACCACAAAACAACAATGACAAACAACAACACCAATAAATAACAAAACCCACAAACAAACCAAAAAAACCCCTCTAATCAAGACAGATAAGGCCTGGTTTCTTTACCTGTCTGAGACTGGCACCTAGTATGAGGGTCGGAGGAGACAAACACTCCAGAAATGGAGAGCAAATCTGGGAAGTCATCTTCACAAGATTCCCTGACTGCAATACGTCAGCCTTGAGTTTTATCGCAAAGAGGGCAAATTGTGATTCCGTGTACATAGTGCTTACTTTTAATGGACCACTAAGTCCTTTTACAAATTCTCAATGTTTCATCCTTTCTACCTTGAAAGGAGCTGTGACACCTGCTTTAAGAGCTGCGCAGCAAAGAAATTTTACCTTCCTATCCTATTCATACAAAATCTGAGGACCAAACTGCTTGCCTACATTTAAGGTTCTTGGTATTACTGAGGTTGCCTAAGGCATCTGGAAACTTGTCTCAAGGACTCCCGGGAATTCCCTGGTGCCATTGCTTTTTGTATGCCTGAGAAAACTGGTTCAGGTTGGTTGCAGCAGTTCCTGCTATTCACGAATTTCAGTTTGGGGCCTCTTCATTTAGATTTGTGGTAGTGAGAAACCTTAAGCTGTATGCTGGAAAACTTGTTCAGCAAAGCCACATTGCTAAAACATCGCTAAAATTACCTTTTGTGACGTAAGTAGCTTATGCTCAGCACACAGTGATGGCTATGGTGTGGTATAGACCTGGTTTTCCACTTCTCGGTGATAAATCAGAATTAATCAGAGGTTTTACTATTCATAAACAGCTATCAACTTAAGCTATTTCACATTGAGTTTTATGGCACTTTCAGCCAGTAGCCAGTGTGGGTAATGATGAGAAAAAGATAGGCTGATATGATGAAAAAACAGGGAGGAAGATAAGCATTTCTTATATTGCCTAAAAATCTCGGTGATACTGTAATTGTTACTTAATAGAAATAATTCCTTTGGTTTAAGTGGGAGAAAAAATCCTCACCTTTCCCTTTTTTTACCCTTCATGCCTGAAAGAGGAAAAAGGTAGGGGGTTTCCCCCTCAGAACCCCATTTTCTTAAGT
>WTSP01010042.1:0-22500 GCA_025331215.1 Actenoides lindsayi
TTGTAGGACTTTAGCCAATCACCCTAGGAGATGAGTGATCACTGACCAATCGCCCTATGGGGCTAGGGTATATAAAACGAGTTATAAATTAATAAAGGTGTTTCTTTTGCCTGCTCTTGCTGAATTTGTGTGTTGCTGCATCTCTCCGCTCCTGGTATAAACAGCAACATACAACAGATCAGGCAACAGAAAATTTATATTTTATTCCCAGTTCTATCATGGAACAATTGTACGCTATTTCTTTTTCAACCATTGTCTGTCTTGTTTCTTTTCAGACTATCTGATTACATTTGGGGTCTCACACAATAGGTCTTGAGGTCTTCGTCAAAATATAGCCAACTCGAAGGCTTCTGATGATGAAATGAGTAAACAGTGAAGCTGTTGTCCTGTCTGGGAAAGACATTGTATTGATAGAATAGGCCACAATGGGAACAGTGGTGGGATAGAGATGGGAGACCTGCTTCAAGAATTCTAATAAGGGATGGCTACAAGATCAGACCAAGAAATAGTTTCCAATGGGACAGAATATTGGAGTTTAAGGGAGTCAAAGCTATAAAACTGGTTTTGTCTTCCAGAAGGAGAAAAGAAGCACACTTCTACAATATCCTTATCCTAGCTTGTTTGGTTTCAACATAATTAAAATGTAAGAAATCAATTGTTTGGTTTTGATATAATTAAAACATAAGAAATCATTTGCTACTGATACTTTCTGCCTTCCAGATGAATACTTTAAGCATAGAGAATGAAGGAGGAGATTAAGCACAGGGGAGGCGTGTGCTAGAAGCTGCCTGGTGCTTAGCTGCTGGCTGGGGTTAAACCTTGACACACTAACAATAAGACTACATGTGCACAGCTACTGTTATACTATGGTCTAAGAGATGTGCACATCATTTTCATGTACTTCAGTAAAACGTTTTAAAAAATAAAATGTAAGTGAAGTTCTACAGCATCCCAATTTGATTCATATCTGATATATGTAAATTCTTGTTGCTTGGATTTTTGCAAAATAATATCTGCCTTTCAATTTGGCTGTTCTGGAATTCATGCTAATAACATTGCTTATGTAGAACATGTGTCTTAAAATATAAAATTGAACCTTCAGTAATGATGGTAATAATTGAAAGGATTCAACTTTTGTTTCACAGAATTAAGAGAAAGTCATCTTTTTTTGTTCATAACAATAGTCTAGCTAAGGATCTACTATCTATTTCTATGTTTGATTATCTAGACTTCATCACGAGGTGAAGTAGGTGAATCTACTACCAATTTCCCAGTCCTTATGTCTAGGTATTGGACTATGGCTTGTTCAGTTTCTATACACAAAATATTTTGTATGCATATATAAGTTGTGGGTTTATGTGTGACACCTCTAAAAAAGCCTTGCATGAAACAGCTCTAACCAGAATCCAGAAGTATTTGATTTGCATGTTGTTAATGTGATTTGAGTTTTGATGAAGTTTCTAAGTTTGCTCTTATTACTTTTGTACTATTCAAATGCATGTATTTTAAGTGTATGATCTGAAACTCATGGTTTTCTCTTTGATTCATGGTATTGAGTAAGAAATTGTACAGTGAAGTCCCCCTTCTACCTATTGTCCAAAGTAGGCTGAGTGTATGCCCATATTACCACGAACAGATAGAAATTTGCCTGAATTACTTGGAACCAGAGAGCAGGCTGATCTTGTACCCCTGTCCACCTCTAATTCAGAATAGTATTGATTCCATGCAGTGATTTTACTTTTCAGCTGAGTGTCTTCTAACTAACTGCACTTTCTGAAGTTAGCAGCATGTTTTCACAGACTGCATCTGCTTCTAGCAGTGATAATGTTTGGTGTTTAGAGTTCCTGCCAAGGATTAGTGTGCAGACCAAGGTCACTGCTATATCTTCTGTACCACATTAGGGGTGCAAAAAGTAAATGTCTGCACATGGGGCAAGAAGCAGACAAGACAGGTGACCCTAAACTGACCGGTGAGGTATTCCATCCCATATATGTCCTATTCAGGACAAAACAGTGGGATCATCAAGATGAAGCTCTCTTCTTCAATGGCCAGCATCTGAGGAAGACTGTATCCTTTCTACCTATGATACTGATCCATGTATTCCAGAATCCAGTTCCAGAATCTGGTTCCCCATCTGCCACTGGGTCCAGTCTGGGACTTCCCCAGTGCCTGCTCCACAGCATCAGTGGTGGTGGTGATGTAATTGCCATGAGGAGGTTTGGATTCAATATTGGTTTTGCATATATTTGTATATATTTCACATTATTGTTATTTTCATTAAAGTTTTATTAGTTTTCTAATCCATGAGTCTCTCTCTCATATACCCTTTCTCTTCCCCTTTGGGGAGACAGAGGGGTTAACAGAAAACATCTGTTATAGCCCTAGTGGATGGCCCTAAACCTAAACTGTGACAACAGGTAGGAAATCAATAAAGGGAGCCAGGAGACCCACATGGTTAAACAGGGAACTGATGGGCAAGCTCATGTGGAAAAAGAGAGTCTTTAGATCATGGAAGGAGGGGATGGCCACATGGGATGAATATAAGGCTGTTGTCAGAGGATGTAGGGAGGTATCTAGGAAAGCTAAGGCCTCCTTGGAGTTTAACGTTGCAAGGGAGGTCAAGGACAAAACAAAAGGCTTCTTCAAATACATCACAGACAAAACTAACACTACGGGCAATGTAGGCCTACTGCTGAATGAGGCGGGTGTCCTGGTAACAGAGGATACAGAGAAGGCGGAGTTACTGAATGTCTTCTTTGCCTCTGTCTATACAGCTGGAGTTAGTCCTTGGGAGCCCCAGAACACTGATGCCCCAGAGGAAGTCAGGATAGAGGAGGAGACTTCCTTGGTTGATGAGGACTGGGTTAGGGATCAGCTGAGCAATCTGGATGTGCATGAGTTCATGGGCCCTGATGGGATGCACCCATGAGTGCTGAGGGAGCTGGCAGAAGTCATTCCTAGACCACTCTCCATCATCTTTATTAAGTCATGGAGAACAGGAGAGGTGCCTGAGGACTGGAAGAAAGCAAATGTCACTCCTGTCTTCAAAAAGGGCAAGACGGAGGACCCAGGTAACTACAGACTGGTCAGTCTGTAGACATGGATAAGATCCCCAGTTAACTTTCTCTCCTTCAGGGGTAAAGAGTTACAGCTCTCTCAGGCTTTCCTCACATGTGAGGTGCTCCAGCCCCCTAATCATCCTTATGGCCCTTCTCTGGAGTCTCCCCAGTATGTTAATGTCTCTCTTGTACTGGGGCTTGCACTCCAGGTTTGGCCTCATCAGGTTTTTCACTGCCAAGCTGCTGTCAAGGTTTAGGGCCAGGGCTGTCTACTCTACCTCTAACAGATGCTTTCTGTTAACCCTTCTGTCTCCCCAAAGGGGAAGAGAAAGGGAATATGAGAGAGAGACTCATGGATTAGAAAACTAACACAGCTTTAATGAAAATAACAATAATGTGAAATATATACAAGTATATGCAAAATCAATATTGAATCCAAACCTCCTCATGGCAATTACATCACCACCACCACTGATGTTGTGGAGCAGGCACTGGGGAAGTCCCAGACTGGACCCAGTGGCAGATGGAGAAACAGATTCAGGAGCTGGATTCTGGAACTGGATTCAGGAATGCATGGATCAGGATCATAGGTAGAATGGAAAGAGTCCTCCTTGGATGCTGGCTGTCGAAGAGAGCTTGACCTTTGTGATCCCTCAGCTGTATACTGATATATGACTTATACATGATGGAATCCCTTGTTGGTCAGTTTTAGGTCACCTGTCCTGTCCACTCCTCCCTGCAGGTGTAGCCTTTCACTTTCTGTACCCTCAACATGGTACAGAAGATTTAGCAGTAATCCTGCTCTCCATAGAAGCAAGAATAATCAAGAGCCTTTCTGCAGACCAATCTTTAGTAGTAGCTATAAACATTGACCATCCTCACTGATAGAAGCAGACACTGTCTGTGAAATGCTGTTTTCAGAGAGTGCAGTTTCTTATTTTTTTTTAGTTTTCATTATATATTGACAAACAATTCTGGCCTTTGTTAATTTTGGAGTACTTAGGTTTTATTTTTATGTTTCTCTGTACAATTTTACAGAGTTTTAAAATAAATCAAACATGGAATAAAAGCAAGGAAAAATGGGATCATCGGGTTCCATACAGCTCATTGCTAGGTTTGGAGTTTTTAAAAACACCACACTGATCACTATCTCATGAGATCATGCGGCAATTAATGTGCTCTCTTACTCCATGTGAGCTAACACTGATTGGAAAGAATTCCAGTGGGTTTGACAGACATTTACCAGTAGTGATACATACAAAAATGGGGTATAATTTCAGATTTTTTCTTTCTCATCCTTCTTACACCTCATCAACTTCCTACAAATGCAACTGTTGGCTTCTGGGATTTCTGCCAAATTTGTAACCAGAAATGAAAAGTAAGGAAAGAATCTCTGCTGTAGTCTGAGTAGGTATCATAACAGACCTACAATTTCAGAGGATAAAGCTGCCTATCATAAAAGCAGAGATGGCCAAAAGTAACCCCACAGTCCATGGTAAGGTGTGTAGCTCTCTCTGAATTTGTATGTTATGTGCTTCCTTGTTCGTTTGTTTTTTTCTCCTCACATTTCCTTGTTCAGCCGCTGTGAATATTCATCTTTTCCCTTCTTCTGCTTCTGTTTCTTCCTTTTTCAATCTTTATCAGAAGTATGTCTTTTTTCTTTTGCTGGCCAGGAAGACTACGTCCTCCAGAATCCACTCCTTCTGCTCCTACCACTTTTTTTCTTATTTTAATGCTCTTTGACCTAATCTGTCCCCATTGTAAGCTTCTCTCACTCAAAGGCCAGCTGTACCCTGTGGAGTTTCACATTCTGCCTTCAAAGCATGAAGGTTGTTTTAATCCTGTGAGAAAATTCCATCTGTATAATTTTTCTTCATTCTCTGAAATCTTGGTATCGTTTTGGCCGAAGCATTTTCAAATGATTTCTGCCTGAGGCAGACCATCAGCCTAGAAAATTTAATCCTAAATAATTAGTTTGGTAAATCCATAAGCAACTATAAAAAGACTCTTCTAATGGGAAGTATTAGGCAGTGTTAAAAATAGGTTATGATGCCACCTTGTTTTAAAGTTACTGTCATGTATGAATAAGTATATGGTTGAATAACTGTTTTGCTTTAGATATCCATATGCTATCAGCATAAGTAAATACTGGTTTTTAAATAGTTGACCATAGAAAGAGAAACAGGAGTTAGTGACAAAGTATGGTTTTTCTAGAGATAAACCTTAATTCTCAAAGGTAGTCTAATTTTAGGGTGCAACTGTGACTTACAGTAACTATGCCTGAGTAAATTAATATATCTCTAGTATAAGATTGATTCATTCTAGATTAATAAAACCTTAGCAGAAATATACCAAAATACTCTGCAGAAAAGGGAGTAAACACACTTTCAGTGACTGAAGTTCTTGTTCATTAATGATTCCACTAGATCATTTAATTTCTTTGACTTCAGAATTTGGCTTAGTGCTGCATGTGTGTATATGTGTGTGCACATGCATAGAATAAACTTCTGTATATATACACAAGTTGTAATTTATTTCCCACCTCATGGTTACAACTTCAATAACAAGAGAAAATGCCAACATGAAATGAAGATTTTAACTTATTTTTCAACTCTCAATATTCTGTTCATCATCCGAAAAGCAGCAGCTATAAAGAACTACTTCCCAGTCACATGTATACATTTTCACATATTTGTATCTCCTTTCATTAGAATTTAATTTGTCTGTATTACCAAATTAAAGCTCTATCTTTCATTCTAAGACAATCTTTAGCTTCCTACTATAGAGTCCAAGCCTATGTCTAATGTTTTAGGAGTCAGAAACGTGGTTGGCACACCCAGAAAAGAAAGTTCCATGAACTTCACCTTCAGATTGATGTGAGAGGATTTGCCCCAAATGAGACAACCTTATGCTTCCAGTTTTGCTCAAATATATGGGTAAACTTAGAAGATAGCACAGATGTCTCAATATTGTCAGCTCCACATGAATCACTGGGAACTGTGAATGTTTCTTTACATAGCATAACGTCAAATGATGTCAGAGATTAGGAAGCTTGAGTTAGACTCTGTAGTTTCCTCCTTTCCTCTGAAAGGACTGATAATAAAGGTTTTTGGAAACCAGGAGCAGATGGACATACAGCAATTCTAATTTTTATATTGATATAACAATGGGAAAAGGAGAAGGAGAGCAATGGATGCTGTTTTTACAGATGTGTTATGCACTGCACTGCGTCTTTATGGGACCAAGTACAGCCAAAGCCAGTGAACTTAATTGTCTTTCCTTGAAAGATTAAAAAACTATCCTAGTAGATAATTTTTTCAAAACAAATTATTTCATATACAATAGTGAAAAGAGATTCACCCACACTGCATCATTTTTCTGCTTTGTTTCTTTCTACCTCCAAATGATGCATTCACCTGCTAGTATAGCATGTTACTTGAATTCTGACTTGCTCATCTGCCAAAAGGTTGTGCTTAGGTGGTGACTCACTTCTGTTCCTAGGGACGGTTACATATCTGGGGAAATGACAGACGTTGGTTACATTAGGAAGTGATACAAGGCATGATAAGGATCCTGCCTTTCTCTTTTTTTTTTTTTTTTAATTGTCTTTTTGACTAATAGTTAGCAGCTGAAAACAAAATAGTTACCGCTGAGCAGCCTAGCAACAGCCAGTGATCTACCCATTCCTGTAGTAGATTTTCCAACAATGATATAGCTTTCAGATACTTTCTTCCTCACTTCTAAATACAACAAGTTTCAGCTTCTGTTTTAAAAGAATTTGGCCTTTTATTTTTTTTAGGAAGAATTTTTTACAACCAGAGAAAGTCCCTTATGACACTTCTTAGATAGAGCAATACTGACATCCATTGGTTAAATCTTATGTGACTGCTTGTTAAATCTCCGACCTAATGTACGCTTAACACTCCACAGTATCACAATGAAAGGATTGGACTTGATATGATCCAAGGAGGATTGTGCTAAGTCCAATTTGCTGTGTTAAAAACATGAAACCAACACAGATTAACTTGATGAAAAGCAACATATTGCAAATTGTGTCCAAATTAAGTCCAAATATAGTGACTGAAATAAAATGAAAACAAGCATCACAAATATCAACTGCGGGAAAAGTGTTAATGGGTGATTAGTAATGGTGCTGACATTTTATTTTTACAACCTCTGGAAATGTGAAAATATGTAATATCATATGAACCTGTCTTGGTTTATATTAATCATAAAATGGTGAAGCATGAGTAAAAATGTTTCTAATCTAATAGCATAAGCTGTTCAGTGAAGAAGATAACTGCTTTCTGTGGTTTCATCTGAGCCCTCTGGGGTTATAGTTTAATTTGGCACCATGCTAATAATTTTTTAAAAAGATATATACATATATTTTATAAATATTGCTGTAAGATCACCGGTGGTATAAGAAAGTGGTTATATTTAATGAAAAAAAAAAAAGCACCACAAAAAGTGGTGATGTTTTCCGTATTTACCATTACGACAAGCTAAGCAGATGAGGCTGATTACCTTAAGACTTCAAAAACAGAGAACCATTCTGTCAGCGAAGGAAGGGCGACAGGCTTTAAACAAAAAAAAGCTCTCCGTTGGCTGTACCCTCCCACCGCATTCACTTGCAAATCACTGTGCGCTTGGAAAAGCCTGCACTTCCCTGGGCTCCAGCCTTCCCAGGGTAAGTGCTGCGGCTCCATCAGCAGCGCCTCTCGTCCTCGGAGGGAGAGTCGGTGTGTCCGTGTGTGGGTGTCCGGGCGTGCTGCGTGGGGGTGGGGGTGATGGTGTGTCTTGTCTTTTTTTTTTTTTTTTTTTTTTTTTTAATCAAGAGCTCTGAATGAAAGCCAGTCAGAGGGAGAGCTCCCCCCTAGCTTTGGTTTCTGGCTGTCCAGAGTTAAGTGATGCTGGGAGAAAAAGCCTGAGTTAGATCCAAGTAGGATTACTGTTAGAAAATAAAAGGAGAAAACAAACAAAAGAAAAAGGACTTTAATAGCTCGGTTTTCAGTTTGGTTGGGGTGGACACTACTTCACTTTCTGGGAAGCAGAATAAAAGGTAGGAGTCTTTCTTATTTTCATTTCCTTAAGCTCTTTGTAGTATTTGCTATTATTATTAGCATTATTATAGCATGAACAGTATGGTGTTTAATACAATGCATAGAATTGTTCTACTATATGCAACTTTTTACATTTTATAAATGTGCTTCAGGAGTAACGAGGCAAGGGATAGGAAATAACTGCTCTGCTGTGTATTCTCTCCTCAAAGTAAACCGATACCATATTTATTCAAGATTGAAAGACTAAGCATTTTATTTATTTATCTTTTCTCCTGGTAAGCAGGTTATCTTTTGAGCAGCAGTTTCCATCTGTATTCAGTTCTTGCAAATTCAGTGTGGGGGAACAATTCAGTGGGGGAACAATACTACTTGAATTGAAAAAGCACAATGTTTCATAGTGTAACTGGTATGAACATAGCATGAAACATACACATATGTGCCCTCACATTCTGTATACCCATGCAAGTCTTCTACAGCTTTCACTGCTACTTGTTCTACTGTGAATTGAATTTCAGAATAATTATACGCACTTAAAGCAAATGCTCCTTATGAAGGAAAACACTGTGGAGAGGGATTGCAGGGTGGATACAGGCAGTATTTCAAATATCTATACAGAGCTACGGACACACAAATAGGGAAAATATTGTCAGTTTTGTCATTACATTAAAGAAGGGAGTATAGGGAGAAGGGAGAAAAAAATTAGTCTGCACCTGTGTGAGCATTTATTGTTAGTGCTGCAATAAAATCCATATTTGATGTGGTGTTAAATTAATGCAGCACAATGCAAATCTAAATACATATTCCCAACTACTAACTATTGACAGTATTGTCAGCTGCATTAGGAATCTGCAATAGGCTAATACTGCATGATACTAGTTGCAGCTGTAAAAAGCTAACAGTCCTTCAGCTTAAGAGAATGCATCTGCACGTGCAATCAGTGACAAATAGCAGCCAGCATTTTAAAACTGACCTATCATCTCTGTTGCTTCCACTCAAATGGAGCTGTTGCCTATAATCTTCATCTTTCATTTCAGTAAAAGCCTCTGCCTTAGCCCAACTGCACACCCGTTGCTTTTAAGGTATTTTTTGAATTATACAACTTGTGTGTGTGCATGTGTGTATGCATATATGAGCGTGTGCACGGTGAGAGGAAACAGGTTTGTAAAAAATTATGGTGTATTTTGTTGTTTTAGTTTTGTTTTTTTTAAGCTAGTAGGCTTTAAATTTGCATGGTGATATTACTGGAGGGGGAAAGCAGGGAGTGGGATGATGGAACATACTTCTGAATCCTTTTTAACTGTACTATTTATTAGGAATATTGTGAGTCTGGTACAAGCATTTATTGAGATTTTTCCAGTTACTCAAACTTTTAAATTAAGTGGTTACTTTTCAAATGTAATAGCAGTCTGTGCTATTTTAGAAGAGGAGATGAAAGAATTAACTTAGGAAACTGATAAAGGCAAGTAGAAAAGACGAGCTATATTTCTCAAGAGTTGAAAAACAGCTTTTTAGAGTCAATATGGGCTTACTTCAAGGGAGGAATTCTTCTTAGGTTATAAACTGGTAATCTAGTTTGTGCCTGAGGGAGTCTTCTCATATTTTCATATACTTTGTTAAATAAATTATGAATGAAGAAGACATTTCTGTAGCAGTATCTGTTAATTTTAATTTAGCTTTACATCCATGTTTTCTTTATGTCGTGTCAAGATGATTTTGTACACTTAAATAGGAACTTTGTAATGTCTGAGGATTGTTGATTATAAAACAGATATTTAAACTTGAAACTGATGATGATGATTTTCTTTAATTTTTTTGTTGTTGTTACTTTGGGTAGCATTGGAAAAATACATCTTGGTTGCTTGCTTTGCCAACAGTTTATACATATAATGCTTTGTAACAGTTTACATAAAAGAAAATAGCAAAATAGATCTCCAAGTTACTGTATGTGGGACGTTATATATATTCTTAAAGGATCTTGTGGGTTTTGCATTAGAGTATATACTAAAACTTTCTACTTGGATGTTCTCAATAGACAAAGAATCTGTGAAGAAACTGATGAAATACTGAAACCACTAGACACAGTAGACACTGTGGTTACTGTTCTGTGCCTAGCCCTAGTTGAAAAAAGCATAAAAATAATGTTATATGTCAAAGCAAATGAGCTCATCATTAATTAAATGTAGAAGGATGTTAATAAGATACACATCTATACATCACATCAGTATACAAATTTCAGCTAAGTAGTATAAGGTTTTTTTTTCTTGTTAAATAATTAAATGCAAAAGGCAAAAAATGTTAATTTGAAAATAATATCTATCTCTGTTTCTGAGAAAGTAGTTTCCTGATCTCAGCATGATTTCCCAAGGAAACAAGTGAATGAAACAGAGCCTGTTTCATCTGAATCATTCTGTGCAGGTGGCTTAATTTCTGTTAACCATGTTTACAGCCAGGTTGTAGGTCAAAGTAGTATAATTTTATACCATATCACACCACTAGGTTGCAGCAATAGTGCAGAAGGCCAAATTAAGATTAAAATATTCTTGAATGGTATCAATGGGGTGAAGTTTCTGATTTCTTTTTTGATTCATTCATTCATTACCACTTGAAAACCAAGCTCATAAATACCAAGGCATCTCAATTGGACTTCACAATAGGTCCTTGTTCATAGATTTGAAAAAAATATACCATACAATTAATTCTTTGATATCATATGATAGAAAGAAATAGAAGGAAAACACTGATCATTCAGGCAGAATATAAGGATTTAAGAAACATTTTGTGAGTGCCTAAGTGAACTACATAAATATATATTCTGTATTACTGCTGTATTTGTCATGGGCTCTTTAATAACACACTAATTGATGTATTATTTATTATAAAGGAGTAAAATCAAAATTCAGAAATAAGAGCTCTTTTCTGATGAGCAGTTTATGCCAAGGTAAAACATTATGAAGGGTAACTTCACTGCACATATGGATACCACACCATTGCACATTTTCAGTTGCTCTAAATAGCATGCAACTATCAATGAAAGCTCATGCAAACTGAAGGTACAGTTCCTTGAGATCTTCACTGACTAGGAAACATCCACAGTACGCATCCTGCACCCTCAAATCTACCAATGTGAACACTTGCTTATTGAAAAAAACGTACTTGCTCTACTTCATAACTTCTGGAAAACCTTGAAAGCAAGAAATGATGAAGAAACAGTAGTATTCTGAATTCTGACCTGACTTGAACTAAATGTTCCTCAAATCCCTCTTCAGGCCAGGAGGGACTCCTGTGTTGAATGTTGCTTGCTTTTCCCTCCCTGGATTTACAGCTCTTCAGATTTGAGTCCTCAGTGTGGTGACTTCCGTAACTATTTCTGTGGGTTAGCAGCTCTACAATAGAGCAATAGGAAATAATCCTTATTTCTGGGGAGCCGAGTGTGTTACAGTTATCAGGTTTTTTTTACTACACACAGAAAAAAAATCAACTAGACCTGAGCACAACTTTTTTTTTTTTCTTTGTTCTATTTTCATCTGGTGGGAAGCCACCACCCAACCAAAGAACTATTGAACTTACATGTTCTGTTTGCTGGCTTATCAGTCTAATTTTTAGTATGTGGAGGACCTGCCAAAACTCTGCCAGCTGAAGCTTTATACACATTTCTTTGTACATGTAATCATCCTGATTACTAAACATCAGAGCCTGTTACCTCAAGTGTGTGTGTACAGTAGAGGCAAAACAGGTAAAACCTTTGTCCTGCACAGAGATTGCATTCTAGCAAGCAGTATACTGTACAACTTCTTTCTTAATTTGTATCAGCTTTTTATTACTTTACTTCTTCTATAAGTTCACACTACTGTTTGTTGCCTCTACTAATCTATGTGAAATAGATGTTTATCATTTTTCTTCATAAAGAAACATGTCCAAAAAGAGGCATAAAACTCTAGCAGTATCTCAGAGGTTCTCCCCAGGCTGTACTGTCAAAGGACATCTGCTCTGGGATATAAACTCAAGTCTGCTACTTGAAAGTGTGTAGAACTGTCTGCACCAACAGGCTGCATCAGGACAATACAAAGACTTGGGAAGTTAACCAGATATAATGCAAAGCAACATGGCACATATCCTTTTTAGTATTTTTCCCACATGCACATCATTCTTCACACAATGTTGGGTTTTTTTATTATGGCATCTCTCAATTATAATTGAAAGTGAACTTTGAATCATATTTCAGACAGTAGAAAAACATGTAAAGAAGAGAGTATGTGTGTATGTATGTAAAGGTAATGATTCAAAAAATGAATTGAAAATAAATATTTCCAGAATTCTGTAGCTCAAAATCTAGAACTGTGTTCTTCTGTGTTTTATAAAATCAGAAACCTCTCCAAAATACTTTGTCATGAAGAACTGTATATTATGTGATGTATCTATGTACGTGTACATTTTGTTTTTACTGTTAATGTTCCATCACCTGCCACATGACAGAATGAATTTCTTGTATTATTCTATTTCAGTGTTTTGCATTACAACATAAAGACCATGACATACCATCACCTAGCCCTATCAGATAATGATCCCTAAAAATTAATGCAATCCTCATGAACTCTGCAGTGCTATAATATCCAGATATTTAAGACCTAATGAATAGATACAAGTGTAGTTTACAGCACTATGAACAAGGCTCAAAATGCAATGTCCACCAGCACTGTTACTTTTTTTCCCCAAATCAACATAAAATAAAAATATGTATAACTGAATTGTTATTGAATATTTCTGTCTACCACACTTCAGTAGTTCACATGATATTTACACCTGTTTAATGAGTGAACTTATTATCTTGTTAATTATGTTATCCTAATAGCGAGCACAAATAAAACAGAGTTTTTTGGAAACTCCTACACTGTACATTCTGTCATTTGTTCCTCTGATTATCACAAGTGTATAGCTGATTTTTACTTCTACTGGAATCAAGAGAATTTTGTATGTAGATTTTTGTGAATATGTTTCATATCTTATAAGACAAATCCCATGGACAAAATACTTGAGGTTTTCATGAGAGTGAGAAAAGAGACACAAATATTTTGGGTTGTTATTTAGGGGGCAATATTTAGGGCAGAGGGAGGATTCTGAAGTTTATCCTGCTTCTAAGATTTCTAAGAAAAATGTATAAATTCCTCTCTCTTAAAAATAGTCACCTGATAATTTCATGATGCCTTTTCTATGGTGAGCAGAACTAGAACCAGAAATGCACATAATGTCCAAGATGCAAACCTCAGTCAATATCAGTAATGTTTCTGTGTGTACAATGTTAACATCCTTGCCTCTGTCTTCTGTACTGAGGTGGTGGAATCTGCAAGGTTCCAGTAACCCTGCAAAGGTCTTTGTACTGGCACTGCTACCATAGACAAAGTCTCCTAAAAAGGCATCTAGATACTCCTGAAAATAGGTGACGAAAGATGGAAAAGAGAGACCCCTTCCTCTTTTATGACACTGAGATTTTCCTGATTCTGTCCATATGGTTTAATAAGTGTAATATAATTTTACTTTTATTGATATAGTTGTAATTCTCAATGATCTCTTAATAATACTGTCCCTCTCTAGGCCTTAAAATGCTTTCAGATATGGCCTTGACAGTCATATGGACTTCAATTATGAATTGGGAGTGTAGTGCATTCTATCTACAAGTTCCTGTTTTTTGAGGAAAGGACCATTATCATTTCTCCACATATCGTTCTACACCTTTGGCAGAGAGATAAAGGGAAGAAAAATGTACCTCCTTGCAATCTTGACTCAAAACTGTGGGTAGAACTATACTAAATTTGAAATGACCTGAGGATTGAAATAAACTATTTTTTTGTTTTCTCTATTTTTTTTAAAATCTGTGCACTTATAAACAAATTTTCATGTTTCTTTGTTAGAGAAATATATGAAGTTAGAAATATCAGACAAGGTGTGACTCTGAAAATTTCTATTTGGGTTCTTCTCTGGTTTATGGTACATAAGAAAGATTTCTTGAAGACTTGTAGCTCCATTTTTATCTGTGTCACCAGCAAATTAGTTAACAGTAGACTTAAATGTCATTGATTTCTGTACATCATGAAATTATCACTACAAGTGTTCATGTGCTAATTGGGTAAGATTTAATGCTTAAAATAATGTGTAGTGGTTTTTTTGGTTTTGGGTTGGTTTTATTTGTTTGTTTTAATGTTGAGACTACTTAGAAGATGACCTGGATTTTAAATAGTAGACTGTCAGTTGTTAGAAATAATTGCAAAACAAAACCCCAGAAAAATAGAAACAATACAAAGAAACAAACAGAAAAAGCAGACTGTGTTTAAAACAACAAAAAAAATTCCAACCCATGATGAACTGAAGCAGGAGAATGACCATATTTCAGTAATCATTTTGCAACTACATGAAAAAAATTGTTCATTTCCAAGATTAGGGAAGAAAGATATTTCATTGTGACATGAAAGATAGTTTTAAGATCTGCTTAAACGTATTAAATCCAAGTTCTCTAAATATGTTGCTGATTCCCACTTCCCAAGGCCAAGTTTTAAATAGTATTTTTGTCTCCTACTTTTGTTTCCCTTTGGGATCTTTTCCACAGGCTTTTGGCAGAAATCTGTAGTGTCTGTAAAAGAGTAAGACATAGAACATTATACTGAGTACCATTTTAGTGAAATATGATTTATTTCCCTCTGTTGGACAAAGTAGGGTTTTTTTTCTGTCATTTCACAGAATCATAGAATGGTAGGGGTTGGAAGGAGCCTTCAGAGATCATCTAGTCCAGCCCTGCTGCCAAAGCAGGATCACCTAGAGCAGGTTACACAGGAACATGTCCAGGCACGTTTGAAAATCTCCAGAGGAGGAGACTTCACAACCTCTCCGGGCAGCCAGAGATGTACTGAGATGTGCTCTTTCCCTTGAGTATGTGTAGGGTGCTCATGGTCAACATATGA
This sequence comes from Actenoides lindsayi, assembly GCA_025331215.1. Taxonomy (NCBI): domain Eukaryota; kingdom Metazoa; phylum Chordata; class Aves; order Coraciiformes; family Alcedinidae; genus Actenoides; species Actenoides lindsayi. Next base: position 15,073 of record WTSP01010042.1, read on the forward strand.
CTGAAGCTGACATCTTTATTAGAAAGGGTGAACTGAGCTGCAAGTGTATGAGGAACATTTCATTCTCTCATTGACTTAATAATTGGGGTATTTTATTGACAGTTTCTGATTAAGAACCTAAAAGTGTATGTGTTGTGTATGTGTTACTTGAGCTACTTTTTTTCTGGCAGTTCTATCTGAATGGCAAATGTACAGATACAGATAGATAGATTTTCCTCTGTAACATTATTGTTATTATTATTTAAAAAATATGCTTTTTCTCCTTGCTTATACTATTCCTTTAATTTTCTCTTTTTTTTTTTTAAGTGGTTTCAAATGAAGTAGTACCCTAGTTCAACTAATTAGTTTGAGAAAATATTTCTTAAGGTGGAAATCTTATTACTTTTTTTATTTATTTATATTAAATAGTCTTTAATCATTATATTGATCAGAAGAAACTGATCTCTTCTCTAAAATGTAAGTGTGTGTGTGTGGAATATATATACAGAATGGAAAATTAAGACAAAGTCATACATTTCCTCTTCTTCCTATCCTTGGCTAGCAAAGCATCTGAACCCACTCTGAAACACGTGCTATTTGTGAATATACGCTAATTGTGGCTTGGTTTCCTCTAGCTTTTTATTTGAGGTCAGAATAATGAGAATTATAAAAGAAAGATGAGCTAAGACATAGCGTATTATAGTAATAATCCCATTAAAGTTTTCATGAGCATAAATCTTCAAGAGAATTTAGGAATCTGTAATGTGAATAAGGAAGGTCATGGCTTGAGCTATTCTAAATTGGATACCTAAAAGTTTGTGACAAAGGAGGAGAAATCAATTATTTAAGTTCTGAAACATAACTTTATAATTACAATTCATGGCATTCAGGGGTTTAAATTATGCTTGTTATGCTAGTGTGTTAGAACAGATTTTGCAAATAGATATCTACAAATGAATTTTTTAGGTTTTCATTTCTAACAACATCTGCTTAGGTGGGGCTAGAGGAAAGCTATAAAGCTCAAATACTTCAGCCTTCTAAATTAGAGCACCAAAAAGCCTGTGTTAACACAGCAGTGGCTTCTTGCTGAATTTTAGGTTATGCACATTCAGCAGAAGAAATACCCACCCTTTCTTTCCTCCATGTCTGCACTCATCACAATCCAACCAGTAAGTGCTCTTCTATAGAAGGGTTGTGGGTGTTTTGCCACTTCGATAGCCAGTGAAAGTCAGGTCTAATGTGATAAAAGCAACCTAGGTACATCAGCCCTGCAGCTCCTAGTTAAATGGTTCCAGCTCAGTCTCTGAAAAAGCACCGAGATGGCCTTGTGTTTCAGGTATACAGGACTATGGAGTGATTTTAGTGATGCAACTGTTTCCTTGTTACTTTGGGTGTGCTAGTTTGAGTCCATCTCTTGCCCTAACATATTAAAATCCTTCTTTTCACTAAAAAGGGCACACAAGTGAAATCATGATACTTCAGCATTAGAACAATGGATTTCTGGACTACTTTGGAAACTATTTTGTTGTTATAGTGGATTAAAACTGGACTATTGGTTATCAGCACAATAACATGAAGAAAAATGTAGTGTCATAATGGCATGATGATAGAAAAAAAAGGAATATTTTAAAGAAATTAATTTATATGTAAGTAAACAGAATTCATCTCAATGATTCAAATGTGTTATCAAGCATTGACTTCTCAAGGGTAATCCATTAGCGCTTTAAAATATTTGAGGTAAAATAAAGTGATGTACAGAAAAAAATATTTGAAGGTTAGTTTAATACATTTCTATACAATCAGAAACACTGGCAGTGAAGATCACGATAATACTGACATAAAACTAATTATTTTATAGGTTTGAAATTGTTCAGGGTCTTTTTAAAGGAAGTAATTATAGTGGCTCGAAGAAATTTGCTGATGAATTAGTAGTTCTGTGCTGAGATGCTTGTTTTCTTTCTGGCTGAGGATTGTAAACATTTTTTTAATAGATGTTTTGTTGATTCTTTTTTTTAATTTTTTTAAAATAGATAAATGAAATGTACTACATGAAATAATTGTCAGTGAAATAATTATGATTTCAACTTTTTTGTCACCCACAGGGCTTTGGGGTTTTGTTTTAGTTTGGTTTTACGCAGTTAGTGCACTCTGATGTGTTCCTATCATATAATACTATTCTTTGTGGAGGATGAGTTTTTGCTGTGGGTATAGAAAAACCTTCATTTGACAACGAGATATCCTATAAACTAGAAATAAAATTTCCTCATTGTTTCTCACCCTATATAGCACACAGCTTTTTAAGAGTTCACAAAATTGAGATCAAGTTTTGTTTTAGTTGCAACTGGGAGGGGAAATTGAGTGAAGTAAAAGAGTAATTCTTAATGTATAAGTTGTTAAACTTTGATACATTTTCTTTTAGGGGAGACTATAAATTGTTGATGGATTTGGAGGTATTTTTCCTGTGGCTTTTTTTTGCTTGTTTTTATTCATACGTTAGCATATGGTCTTACTTCCATGTCCTAAAAAGGAAATACATCATTCTAAATGTTCACTGCTTTTTCTTTGCAATTTGTAGGAAACCTAAGCTTTAGTAAAACACTTTTGTTTCTCCCTATTACTGTACGGTAAGTCTCCACATTTCAGTAGTTTGCCAAAATAAGCAGAATGATGTTCATAACTTGCTAACCAAATCGAAAGACAAATGTTGATTATATTTCTTGTGCAATTCCCTGAAAAGGGAACCTTAGGAATGGGGATATTTTTAATCTTTTGGTGCCATCTTGTGGCAAGCGGATAATTACATGAAACTGGGAGGTACTATTTTCTAGCCCACAGTTTCTATGCCTACAAACGAAAATATCCTGTCTTGGTGATAGATATGTATGTATGAATTTTTCGAGTGATTGTAAACTAGCAAAGTCATGCATGGGACAAAGTGCTCTTAGGTTGCTCCTTTTTTTTTTTTTTTTTTAATCCTTTCAAGTGCATTAACTATAAATATTGATTTTAGAAATCTCACGAAAATTTACTATGATTACCACATAGAAATAGATTTTTAGTCCATAGTTCAGTAATCTCTATAGAATTCTTAAATACTTAACTAGTTCAAGGCACTTGTCAATAGATTTTTATTTATTAGAGCATTAGATCTCAGTAGAATTCTTTAATACTTACTTAGCTCAAGGCAATATTCACTTCAGCATCTTGTAGTGTTTAACAGAAAGCCAAGGTCTGTGCTAGTATTATTGGTTTTTTTCTTTGTTTTCTGGTTTTGGCTTGGGAAAATTCATACCAGTCTATATCCAAAAAAGCAGTACAGCAAAGGAATGCTGCTTACTTTCCTTATATTTTCATTTGGAATCAGCAAGATGAGTGGTTTTGGTTCTGTGCTAAATGAATACCAGTTTAATACCTGTGTTTTTAAGATAATGCTTGTAGATGTCCGCAATCAGTACAGATCACATTCTCGCTCAATTTCCTAAGGAGTTTTCCATGTGATAGTCTGTATTTGCTTACTTTATCTCTGATTTCCAGTCATGCTGAAAATTTCTAGATATTAAAATATATTGAAATCAAGATGTCAGCGTTGTTTTACTTGTCAGTAGTTCTCATTCTTTCAAAAGTAATGATGATTCTATTCTTTCTTTGTTGTTTTTAAAATATATTTATTATAATCTGGTCCACAAAACATCCAAATATCCTGTGATCATTGAAGATCAATTGAAAATTATGACCTTGTGAGTTGTTATACATTTTTTCAGACAAGGGGTATGAAAGCATATAAAGATTAAAAACGTTTGTACCTCAGGGCTAGAAAACAGACTGGAATTTTGAATTTTGGTCTAGTACTATAGCCACAAAAAAACCCCAAAAACCAACCAACCAACCAAAATAACCAACAAAGCGAACAACAAATAAAACAAACAAACAAAAAACCAATCACATGGAAAAACCACCCCACAATATTTTTGATACCGTATCCTCCCAGCTGAAGGAGAAAAAGAGTATTAAATGAGAACACTGCTTAAGAGCTCACCTTTGAAATGAAAGTAGTATTCCAGCTGGATATTCTTGTAATGTCAGATACTTCCATTACTTTCTGTACATGTGGCCAATACTGCCTCATTGTGTATTATATGTTTTATAAATGTATACAGAAAAAAAAAATATGATAAGCATATTACTACAAGATATGCTTTCTAGCATAGGTATACATTAAAATGTTGATCACTAGATTGTGATTTTTAATAAGGAATCACTAGCTGAGGATTAGCTAGAGGTCCATTGCCTAACAGAATAGAATTGCAAGTTTTGTATATGTATGTGCTGTGTTCAGTAGAATTTTTCCTCCTACTCCCAGTAAAATTCTTTTGACAATTAATACACTTGAATGCTTCTCTCTCTGTATCTCATCTTGTCTTGCTATAGTATACTTTGCCTACAAGATTAAAGCCGTGGGTGAATCAACTAAAGAAAGAATTGCAAGTGCTCATTCCAGTGAATTCACATGTGTGAATTCCCTTACAAGCAAGACAAACCTAAATATGTGTCATAGTCTTTTTGATAGAAAGCTGTATTTCTATACAGTGATGATAATATGACATATATAATATGTTAATTAAATGTAAATACAAAATATAATTTGTACCTTTTTCAATCCATACAAAATCAGTTTCTGTATCATTCTGTGACTTGCTTTCTAGGCCTAATAGGGTCATTTCCTATAACTATAATTTCTAGGCTTGGTAGAGTTCATATTTTCTTTCACTGAAAAATATAGTCAGTATTTAGTCATTAAACTATATTTTCTGTAATTTCAAGGTGACCTGTGAATGGTCTGTAAAAATGAAATCTTAAAAAGCTTCTAGAAATTTATGTACCAAAACTTCATCCTCTTAACATCTTATTCTAGTTGAAGACACATTTGTGTATGCATGGCACTGTAGTTTTCATGTGCTTACATTTAATGCAAACTGAGTACAGAATAAAGAACAATCAAGAGAGGAAAAGTAGAATTATGTTACAAATATGAAAGTTGGTGGTGTGATTTGTTTTTAATTTGGTTTGGTTTTTAAAATAATGTATTTAATTATAAAAGCTGCAGGTAAGGCAGGCAGAGTGCTTCAACTGAAACATGGAATGAGACAGGCAATAAATCAGGCACAAATACAGAAAGATTACATACCGTGTCATAAGTTACCAAAGAGAACGTTTGCAATAAGAAGTGGTTGTGTTTATGCAGTGGCAAAAAAAGCAGAAAAGTAACTGTGATAAATCAACGGGTGTTGTGGAGGAATAGACAGGAAGTTTCTTGGATTGATTGATAGGCATATCTGAAGCACTTCAGGAAATTAATTGAATGCTTATTTGCGCAGCAGACTTCTGAAATTTTGAAAGAAAGAGTTGCAAAGGTTGCATCTCTTAATTCACATGAATATGAAGGAAGAGGCCATATGCAAAATAAGCATGATATTCAATTATAGTTGAAATAATGATTTCGCCAAGGATTTGAGCAGAAATAACATTGACTTGAGATTAAGAGAATTTACAGAGAGTTTTATGTGGATAAGAGGGATGTAAAATAAATTTAAGGGATAAAAAGAATGTAGATAGTTAGGAAAGTGTCTTGGAAAGATGAGATAAGTATCAATAGAGAGGAAAAAGGAAACATAGTCAATTAAAGTGAATATTCCTTTTTGTGGAGCTTCTAAAGGTAAGGAAAAAAAAAAAAACAACACAAAAACCCCAGAATAAGTTAATGATTTTGTAATTATAGTCTGGAACATCTGGACATCCGTATAGTATAATTTCAGAATGCTTTTGAAAGAAATGGAATTGTTAGAATTCCTTCATCTCAGTTGCCAAATTCTTTGTATGTCCTGTCTGCAAATTACACGTGTTGAATAGTAGATTTTTCGCTTTCAATCCTCTTGTGCTTAATTTAGTTAGGATTTTAGGTAGGTAAGTAAATACATTATTTATGCTGGAAACTGTTAGATCTAGTATATAAAGGCAAGACTGAGAAGTGTCTGTCACAGAACTTGTCTAGATGATCAAAAGGAAAAAATGTTTTTTAAAACTGTTTCTGGGGTTAGTTAGTCTGTCAGATAAGATTGATTGCTGATCTGTGGAACTTGTATATTTAGTGTGTTCCCCTGACTGTCAAAATTATTTATGTCTAGTGTGACTACACTCTAGTTTAAGCAACCTATGCTGTGGCAGCAAAAGAAGAAAATTCATCCTGCTGTATAACTGCAGTAATATATAACTGACATGTTTTGGTACCTGAGTGCCCAGAGAAATTCTAAACAAGATATAAAGGTCACAAAAGCACAAGATCCCAACTACCATGGGTGCTGTTTTTCCATACAAGACATAAGTGTATCATCTTTTCAGACACCATCAGAAGCAGACTGAATGAGTTTGTTGCTATGACTTTGCCCCTTGGAGATTACAGTACTTAGGACAAACCAGGAAGTGCTATTTTAATTGAGAAGAAAACTGTTAAAATAAAAGCAGAGACACTGATATTTCAGATTACGTACTTGTTGGTGTTAGGTTAAAAGATCTTTCCTTTGCCAAAGTGAACTTGGTAGTTTTCTCATGAAGGTGAAGAGAGAAGCCTACATTTACATAGCTGCAAACAAAGCACTTTATTTCTTCCCTAACTTTTACAGTGTAGAAATAATTTAAACTGTCTTTGGTGTACTGTGGTTTAAACCCACTCAGCCAGCAACAAAGCACCATGCAGCCACTCACTCACTCCTATCCCCCTCCAGTGGGATGTGGAGGAGGAAATACAACAAAAGGCTTCAGTGACGTCTTCCATGGGCTTCAGATGGGATTCTTCACCATTTCTCTCTAAGGGCTGCAAAGGCTCAGCCTGCCATCTCACCACAGGCCAAAGGGGAATGGCTGCTTTGTGTGCCTCCTCCCCTCCTTCCTCACCGACCTGGGCATCCCCAGGGGTGTCTTTACCATGTCCCACTCCTCTACAAAACAAAGAACTCACAACACAAAAGGGACTCACCCAGCAATTTTCTCCTCTTAAGTATGTTATGGAAGAGGCACTGATTGTCTCAGCCTTGGCCAGAAGTGGGTCCAACTTGGAATCAATAGAGCCTCTTGAAGCTTCTTACAGGAGCCATGACAGCAACCCCATCTTCCACTGCCAAAACCCCCCAGGCACAACCCAACACAGGTATGAATATACAAATAGACAAAAATTGAAATTATATTTTATTGTATTGATTTAATTAAGTCTATGTGCTTCAGTAATAAAACTTCATTTTTCTGCAGTGAGTTTATAAGCAGAGCAAACTATAAAACAGTGACATGGGGATAATATTCACTTTTAGATTGTAAATAAAACTCAGGAAACAGAAGATAAAAGAAATCATAGTTTCTTAAAAATGGAAGCAAAAAGTCCATCCTTTACAAATTGTAAAA
>WTSP01010043.1:0-10269 GCA_025331215.1 Actenoides lindsayi
GGGGGGGGGGGGGGGGGGGGGGGGGGGGGGGGGGGAGGGGGGGAGCTCTTTAATGACTTTTTTAGTATAGACATGTTACAGATAACAGAGCTGTTTGTTGAAGATAAATTTATAAGGGATTTAAGAGGCAGTTTCAACTCCTAGCAACAACAAAGAACAAAATATTGAGATTTTTAGAACTTAATTACTGAAACCAGAAATATGATGAAAAGGACTTTGTGGGATGGTGGGATAAAATAGTTTAAAGACTATGCCAACTGACTTTGTTGGACTGAAAAGAGCGTTTCTCCAGCATTTTTTAAAAAGTGTTGAAATAGACAGTAATACAGACAGTTTTGTGATATTTTATATACCAATCCCTTACACAGAAGAGACAGCTGATTAGTGATGTGAGTCCTGGGAAAAAAACAGTTGGAGCAGACAGAAATATTGATTCCTTCATGTCGTCTTAAGGTGTCCTGGGAGTCATGGCACAATTATAAAATTTGCTGGAGGGACTGAAATTAGATTATGTTCACCAGTCCTGATGTTACTAATAATTTTGGTGCCCACAGAAGAAAGAAAGTATGATACAAAGGATAATTGGAGACTTAAAGAAGGTAGAAAGAAAAATAAGACTTAAGATGAAGATAAACCCAACTATTTGCTTTAATCTGACAAGAGGATTTTAGATAAGCTTCTTAAGCAGCTTATAACTGTAGAAACCAAACCTTCGGTAGCTTAAACACCACAGAGTATTGACAATCAGAATATCAGTGAGAATACTGGTGTTAGTGACAATATTAGGAGATAAATGGAGTAGGAATGTGTGTTTCTTTATTTTAAAATCAGAAGACCAGAGTTTAGCATATATCAGACCATTTGAATGTATTTTGTTTTACATAGAAGTGACTCTTGGTCACTTACTAAAAAGAAAAAGAAACTAAAAAACTTCAGAAATAAAAGACTTCTGAAAGAATGTGTGGTTAAGATTTAATTAGGAATGATGTGTTTGTGTATGGGGTCAATAAAGAACATGAACAGTGATTTAACACCGATAGCTTCAGTGGGCAAATTGTGTGGTTAGAATGACACAAGACAGACCAAGAAGCATCTGGGGAAAGCCCTTCCAGTGCTGCTTGAGGCTAGTCAATCAAAATGAAGTGAAAAAAAGTGGAAACAGTAAATTGAAGTGGTGTTCTTAATAAGTGTGACCAGCTACACAAAAAACATGCCCTAACAGAAGGCTGGGGCAAACTGAGGAGCCATGAGACAGGAAGGAAGCAAGTACATGGGAATGTAATGGACCACCAGCAAAGACTTGTGATTTACAGGCATAGCCACATGCAGTAAGAGACAGACGTGTAACAGGCAAGTACATCGTGATTCCGGTCTGACAAATGGTGAGCAAACCAAACTGTGAGCCATATCACCATTTACATTGTTCCTGAGTTTACTCATCCAGATCTCAAAATAAACAAAATATGAGCCTCATATTTTAAGAGGTTCTACTTCAACTTGAACAGAAGTTTGAACACATTGCCTGAACCCAAAAAGATGTGGGGAATGTCCACCTGCCACTAATGCCAGTGCCTATGAGGTGAGAGTGAGCTGAGTTGTAGGTGCTTAGAATGCACACTGTACTGCTGGGCTGGCCACACACGATAGTGAAAGTAAAAACAAAAATTGAGATATGGTTTGCTGCTTATTTGTAATATGCTTCAGAAACTGTGCGAGGAGCTAATCCACTCAGAATTATCAAGCAGGCTGTGGATTTCAAGAAAGATTTAATTGCCATTATGAAAGAAAAATCTTCCCCACTTATTTTCTGGAGACTCCATCTTTTTGCCTAAGTATTTGAAAATGCACCTACTGCTTGCTGCTCTGAAATATACAGTAGTGAATAATACTGCTCCTGGTTCTTGCACTGAAAACATTATCACTGGAGCCAAATGGTACATTTGTAGCAATTTGAAGAATCAGTTACATTGTAGTTTTCCTAATAGAAAAATGCCACATTCCTGAAATCAGGACTAACAGGGTCTTCTTTTTTTTTTTATCTTGAAGAGCAAGTGTCAGTTTTGGATGCTTCCCAAAGTATCTACAGCAAGTGTGTATACATTGTCATTGCCCAGTCTGATGCAGTTAACCACCAGGAGTTTCTCAAACTCTTTATTCTGTATGTTTTCATGCAACCATGAAGAAAGCATCTCCTATGGGCTTGGACATCTAGAGATTATTTCCCTTGTGTAAGTGATTTTATAACAGAATTATTTTTTAACTACCTGTTTTCTACTAAGTTCTATCGACAATTGAAAACAGAAATAGAAGATATACTAGTGTCTTCTGGGAAGAGTTGGTGGCACAGAGAGAAAAGAAATTATTCTACAAATATCTTCCAGATTTGACAACAGAGTGCATCAAATATGATAAGATGAACTGAATTTGAAGCAAAATCTGTATTTTAAGAATACAGAAACTACTGGTGATGAGTCACTGAGCAGGCAAAAGTAACCACAGAGTTCATGCACAGTCTATACAGTGAGCTTGACATGGTTTTCTAAACCTTTAATTTCTGTTGGTTTAGGGGAACTAAACACAGCCGTCAAATAAAATGCTGTGTTTTTCCAAAGTTTATGCTTTGCAAAAATTAAAAAGTTACTGAAGACTTTAACTCTTCTGTGCTGTAATCACAACAAATGTGGCAAGGATACTATTGAAAAGCTTGCACACAGGTCACTTTGGAAATGAATGTTTGAACTATGGGCCTAGCCTGCAAAGTGTTAGTTGAAGGCGAAAAATATTTTTCAGCACAGTTGCTTTTGTAGTTCAGAGCTTCTCTTCTGGATGTATTTCAAGATATAGAGTGATGGAGGAGATATGATTTTATTCATTTCATAAAAATTAGTTGCCTAGTTTTAGCCAGACAACCCTGAGCTCTAGGGTGGCCACAGACTAGTTATCTAGACTATTATCTTTAATGAATCACTAAAATTTCTCTCTGCAACTTTTCTCACTTCCTGAGAACACATCATGCTTACTTTGCAAGTACTTATCAAAATTAATGAATCTTTGTTAGTGAATAAAAATTTCTGGCCTCAGAGTCCAAGCAGCTTATCCAAAGCTAAATGGATCCAAAGGGAGCTTTTCCATGATGACGATTTGAACAAAGCCATTAGTACTAACACGAAATCCTGAAGAGAACTGTTGATATTCTTAAAGATATACTCTATCAGTGTCAATCTGATGTCAATGGAAAGATTTTTATTGCCTTCTGTGGAAGTATACTGGTGGAAAAGCCATCATAAGCATAAAATATTTTTTCAATTGCTCTGCAAGAAATGAAGAAAACAACAAACATAATAGAATCTATCATAATAAAGAACCTACCATAATAAAGAACAAATTACATTTAAGCAGGTTTTACTTTACATGTGATGATAGGAACAGTTTTTGATGATGGCAGCTATTAAAATGAATACTCTCTGTCATAAAAAATCTGGTACCCCTAAAACATTAGTGGAAATTCTCATCACATTCTCACCTATTTACCTGAGCTATGAGTGCACTATCCCTCCTCCTCACAAGAGGAATGAAAATCTTTCACACACGTTACTTCCTAAGTGGAAAGCCTGTATAGAAATTTTCTCAGCTACTCACCAAAACAGTGTGAACTGGAACTTACGTTTCAGCATTTTTATTGGGATTATTTGGAGCATATATTATATTTTGAATGCCATAGGTACTTAAAAGTGTTAAGTGCATCTTTTGTGTAGACTGAAAAAGAAGGAGTTACCTGAAGTATCACACACATTTGGCTCAAGGAAACTGCGTACAGGAGGCATGTAGTTCCTTAAGCAGTGTGTGTGACACGGGCAACAGATGGTCTTTTTCACCCCTTCTTGTGAAAGCCATGTCACTCTGTAGAAAGACTTCAAGTCTCATCAAGCAGGAAAAAGACAGCAGGAGCCTGAATCCTTAATGCAGTAATTGATGCACTTTCATGGACTAATGGAAACCTGGGTTCTGGTCCTGCTTAAAGGGCTATTTATGTGAAACGGTAACTGGATTAAGCACATACACAGTCCTTGGAGCAGGAGTTAGAATTCATATCTCCCTTTAACACATTTAATATGTCATGCTTATAATCTACCCACTGCCCCAGTTGTAGTAGGAATCTGGACAAATCTGTGTCATTCACAATTTGTATTGGCTATCTTTAGGCATCTTTTGCAATGAGAACACTGACCTAAGGCAGTTCCTTGCACTCAGAGCTCAGAGAATCAATTATGAAAGCCAAATGCTCAAGGGCGAGGCAATGCATGACTTTGAAGCACCTAAGAAAGAAGCAGATATTGGATGCCAGGCTTTCCAAAAATTGTTCAAAGCCTCTTCTAGCCTCAGGTCTGTTTATCTCAGTAGGCATGGGAAAATAGCTCACAGCATCTGGTACACAGTAATTTCCTGCAAACTATTATTCAGAATTGTAAATCTACCCTCATGTAATGTTACTACGTGTATGACCCTCTTGCTTATAATGTACTGTGTGTTAAGGATAAGACTTGCAGAAAATGATACAGATACTCTTTAGAGTACAGGAGGAAATGTGCTGAAATAGGTCATTATTTGGCTACTATCTGTGTAATGCAGGGGCCAAAAAATGTTGAAAACAGATTATTTCTCTCTGTGTATATTAAGGAAGAAAAGGTTACCCAAGGTTTTCTATGCATTTGGCTCAAGGATGCTGCAATATGAGAACATGTGATTTTTTAGGGAAATCCTATGTGACTCTTCTACTGCAGCTAACCAAGTAAACAAGAAGTGAGCTGGAACTTTCTGTACAAGGACTTTTACTGGAACCATTCGGAAGCTTTTGAATATACTCAGGCTTCCTTGGGAGGTTCCCTCTGTGTTAGATCTGTTGCTGCACATCATCTCTCAAACAAATGAACTCTGGAAACTTAAGATTTTGGACTTCATAAAAGATTCTTCAAACCTTTAGTTCAGGGTCATGTTGTTATAGTGATTTCTATGTGAGTTGATAGGCTTTTACAAAATATGCTCTACATCTCTATTTTTTAAAAGAAAAAAAATAACATAAACATCATTTAATAAAACTTTGACCATAACAATCTTGCTGATCATCTTCATGTATAATAAGAGTATCTTCACAAGGCCACAATTCATCTTCTTCCATTTCTCCACATGTGGCTTTTCAGACATTCAAGCTGGCATTTCTCTGTGTCATTAAATCTAAAATGATTCAAAACTTCCTATCATATTCTAAGCCTTCATCTATGAAAACCACCAGGGTAATTCTTTTCTTGACTCCAATGGAAAGCATATGGGCACCGCTGAAAGCTAAAGTATCTCATGATCAAATTATGTCTCTCAGAATAAGTCAGTGATAACCTGTTCTTAAAAATTTAGAGACAGAAGACGCGAAGAGTATGATCATTGCTGAAAAAGTTTAAACTGACCAAAGCATGTCAAGTTGCCCTAATAAATGGCTTTTAGCGCTCATTCTGCACTGACATTCCCAGAGGTACATTAAGATGTGCAGTTTCTATAATAGAGCATGGACATTAAATTTAATTTTTTTTTTTTTTTTAAATCCATTATTCTAATGTGAAAGTGGTTGTATTCAGAAGTTGGTGACAGGGGCACTTGTGTATATTTGCCCCTCTTTTGTTTCTTCTCACTTTGTTTTCTTGTGCAAGCATGTCCACATTGCTTCAGAGGGAGGATCTCAACTCAGAACTGTTGGTCTGTGCTTGCAGAAACAAATATGAATGGTGGGTGACAATTGCTTTTAAAATCAATTTTGTTTTTTCAGTGACTCTGCCTGCTGGGCTGAGTGGCAAAAACACAGCAAAATATTATGTCAAAATTTGGGACCACTGGGTTTGCAAAGCCCTGTCCATTGTCCTCCGTCTAATCCTCCTCCTTTGTGCCTTAACCACTAGACTCCCATGCTTTCCAGTACAGAAATCACCTGTGAAAATTATTTCTCATGCCACACATTGACACTTCTAACTGTTTGAGTGAAGAACAAAAAAAAAGCCAAACAAACATCTTCAAATCTGCATACCTTTACAAGACTTATTTGTGGATGAAGACTGGACACTGTGTGTTTAAATTTTCAGATTGGTTGCCTGATCTTTAAGCTGTAGCTCACAGGAGCTCTTGTTCGACCTTCTCAGCTGCTTGTAGCAAGTGCTTCTGCAGTGACATCTGGTATTTCCATGCTACTTTCTCTTCCCACTCTTTTTCTGTCTGTTGGCTATACAGACCTTCACGAATACAGACCAGAAGAGTCCTCCTAATAAACCTTTGCGGTAGGGGAAACATATCCTAATTGAAAACATTTTCTGCCTTTTTTTTTTTTTCATAATAAAATAACAGTACACTCACACTGTCCCTGGACAATTCTGTGTTTCATTTCTGCTATTCTGAAAGGGTAAGAAGCTGGATAAATGTCTTAATGATTCTGGAACAGCTCAAAACAGTCCTGTGACTTCACCTGGAAATGAAGAGCACGGGTTTTTGCAAACTTGTGAGATCAGTGCAGAAAGATGCATTTTGTAGAGGATCCCAAGCTCTTGTCATCAAAATCTTGTCAAAAGAATCACACTCCAAAGAACAGCGGGGAGGCAGAAATTGGTGATGCTTAAGACAGCTCTACACAATTTCTTTTCCCTAGGTCTGGATCTGCACATCTTCTCTAGCTTTTCACAAGCCATCAACACCTCAGATTTTGCTGGATGAATAAGTCACACATGAATTGTGTAATGGTGCTCCTCTTCTGCTCATGGAATATCAGATTCTTCTTTATCTAAGTAATTTTAGATTATTTTAGATGCTTTAGATTCATTCACAAAAAACATGGACTGGAAAGGTAAAATTCTGGGGAATATACTTCCTTGACAGAGTTAGTCTGTAGTCTCTCGTTTCTGAGTTTTGTTAAACTAAGGTGAATACTTTTATAATAATAAAGCAAAATAATACAGAAAATGTACCAGCCTGGAACTAAAAGGAAAGTTAACTTCTGTAATTCAAGTAACATGTGTAATTTAGGTAGTGACTGTACACAGATTGATCAGCAATTAATACCAATGTATTAAGATTATTCAGGAGCAGACCAATATTGTTTCTCTTTTGCCTAGAAAAAAAAAGAGATTCTCATGCATAAAACCATTCCTCAAGAAAAAATAAAATGCATTGATCTTAAACCTTATAAAGAATATTCAGTGTTGCACTAAGTTCAAAAGTAAAATTGTAAAATCACAAACTATGTGTTAATTACATTTGTTTCAAGAGCAAGCATTAACACACATCTTTGAAACATCATTAATTGGCTTTTAGGAATAAAATTATGGTGGAAGAATGAGTCATAGTGGTAAAGCATCAATCTTTCTAATAATAGTGTCACTAAAGTCATCCTCTCTGCTCCGTTCATCTTTTTCAGGAAAAGCTTTGTGAGGGCATAGGTCATATGGTACAGAGTTCAGTTTTCTTCTCACTAAAATGGACAGCAAAGATTTGCATAGACTTGATCTTCTCCTGCATACATCAAATACAAGGGATTCATACTCACTTTGCCTAGCCAGGTTTGATATTAAACATTAAGGCTAATAAATACGGAGCTGATTTATGTCCATTAAAAAAAAATTAACAGTTACATAGCTTTATCTTTCAAAACTGCTGGAAGCTGAAAATGACTAGCTAAACACAAAGATAACCTCTCCTTTCTAATCTTTGAGTCCCATGCTTCCCATTTGTTTCCAGTACAGAGATTTCCTGTGAGTGTTATTTCTCTGCACAGCACTGCAATTACAGGAGAAAATTTAAGGCATCTCTGGGAGGATATTTAGGGGGGTGCTTCTGCAGCTTGTGGTTTATCTCAAAAGGTAGGAGCAGCATCACATTTGGTCAGTCACTGCAGCAGTGTGAAATGAGGGCAAGCTCTCTGGAAATTTCTATGACACTTGGGGCCACAGAGGGTAGCCCTGTGTAAGAAAGTGCAGGAGTAGCCCTTTAAGCAGCTTCAGAATATTAAAAGGAAAGAGCAACAGGAGAAAGAGAGAGAGAGACAGGTAAGAGCATTTGCAGAGCTGTAGCAATACTTTTTTTGGTGTTTGAAATAATACTGTCCTCAACTTTCTCTTCTCAAACTGAAATACTTGTTTCTGGGTTAGTGTGAGACTATGCTGAGTAGTTCCTGTTGGAAGCAGGCCTTGTTCTTGTTCTTCCTCTTACCAGCTGTGGGAACCGATCCCACAGGTGAACAAACTGGTACAAATTCTCCCTGAAGCCTTTGGTATACTCCCTCTTTCTGGTGCCAGTGCCAGCTGCACTACCAGGACAGACATCTCATCCATTTGCAATAATAACAGAAAGCATGCAGCCTCTCTGACAACCACTTCTTTAAAAAAATAAATGATTTATGCAGCCACTGTCATCTGTGGAGCACATAAACTTGTCTCCTAATTCTGGAATCTCACTCTGGAACTGTGAGCATGGAAGCAGAGAGCCTCCTGCTTTGACATCACTGCAGGACAGTGCTGCTCTGTATTCCCAGTTTAAAGCAGTATAATCAGCCCTTACTTCCTGAGATTCACCTTTTCTCACTGCTGCTGAGCTTTGGCTGGCACATATTAGTGGCTACTGCAGCTCCTGCCTACTCCAGATATGGAAGATTTGGAGGAAGTTTTTTTTACCACTGGGACTCTAAAGAAAAACCTGTTACTGGCACAGCTTATGATAAAATGTAGAAGAGTGGAAACTTCAGCAAGTCTTTCTGTAGGGGCTCTCTCGTGTGGGTTTCTCTGTGGAAGGAATTAGTCCATTCTGAAATAGCTCAACACAAAGAGCTGGGTTCCTCTGAAGTCCGGGAAAGTAGGTTGCACAAGATGGGTCAAGGCTGCTGCCTGTAATAAGGAACAGCATGAATCATGATGTGACTGTCATGGGTAAACACAAGTTTCTTCCCAACACCCTCAGCAAGCCTAACTGTTCTGTGTGAAAAATACATGGCTTCTGCACCTGAATACATATAAAATGCATGCCCTGGAGCACGGACTAGAAGTTTGCACTTGCCCCTCCCTACGCAGGCACTATCACCTTCACTTTTGTTCCAGCCTTTTCTGACTCTGTAGCTTCACTTTTGTTTTAAAAGGGATGTCCATGCTTCAAAAGCAGAGTGGACAGTGCCCTCTAGCCTAATGAGGCGGTCAGAGCACCCTGTGGACATGGTAAATATCCTCTGGAACACCCTTGCTCGTTGCACTCAAGCTCTCCCACTTCTCAAACAAGCCTTTAACTATTTCTATAACTGGAGGTGATTTTTTCACCAACATATGATGGCATCTGTTGTTTCTCCCCTGTGACTCCAGACAGAGAAAATTCTCTGGTTAAATCCAAGAGAGGGTTTCAGGCCACAAATACCAGCTGAGGAGACCTGAGGACTATGAGTAGGTAGCACAAGATACTACACAAAAGACTGATATTAGTGTCATCATCTCCAAAGCCAGGATAGACTCCTTCTAAATGTGACTTCACACAGTGTGTATACTCTACATCTTAAAGGTCAAGATTTTCAGAGAGTCTTAGCATCAGTATTGCTAATTAGAGGCATGAAAAGGAAGACTACATGTAAGGCCAGGAGTCTGGGACAAAGCATGGTGGAATTGCTGCTACTTGGTGCATATTATGTGTTTATGAAAGGCAGGTCCTGCTTGATTAACCTCACCTCCTTCCAGGACCCACTTAATGGATGAGGGAAAGGCTGTGGATGTTGTCTGCCTAGACTTTAGTAAAGGTTTTGACACTGTTTCCCACAGCATCCTCCCAGAGACACTGGCTACTCATGGCTTGGCCTGGCATACACTTTGCTGGGTAAAATACTGGCTAGAAAGCCAGGCCCAGAGAGTGGCAGTAGATGGAGTTAAATCCAGTTGGTGGTTGGTCAGAAGCGGTGTTCCCCAGGGCTCAGGATTGGGACCTGTTCTCTTTACTATCTTCATTAGTGATCTGGACCAGGGGATTGAGGGCACCCTCAGTAAGTTTGCAGATGACACCAAGTTAGGTGGATGTATTGATCTACTTGAAGGTAGGGAGGCTCTACAGAGAGACCTAGGCAGGCTGGATCAGTAAGCTCATCCAATGGAATGAGGTTCAACAAGCCCAAGTGCCAAGTCCTGCGCCTGGGTCACAACAGCTCCATGCAGCACTACATGGGGAAAAGTGGCTGGAAAGCTGCCTCATTGAAAAGGACCTGGGTGTGCTGGT
>WTSP01010045.1:0-36977 GCA_025331215.1 Actenoides lindsayi
CTTCTCTATTGACTCAGCTGGACTGGGTTTTAAAGCAGTCATGGTAAGGGCTATAGAGTGGACAATGAGAAGCATTCGCGTGGTCTTATGATATGATTCTATATCACCTGTATTCTATTAATCATCCATTATTCTATAGTGTCCTGTTCTTCTCTAACTTCTAACTTCACTAATCATCTTAAGGGCCTATTTTCCTTTGCATTCTCCTAACTCAATGTCACTTCTCCTTAAATTTTTAAGCTAATATGCACTAGAGATCAGAAAGGGGGACGATGATGGACAAACACCATTTTCACAGAATTCTGCTAAAACACTGATGATGCAATGGGCTTGTTTATGAAATCCATCTTACCCCTCTGTTGTTTGATTGCTACAGACAGTTCATTGTGAGCATCATCTCCAAGAAGACATGAGCAGTGTCATAATAAAACCAGAACCTCACATAATGCAATCTTAAATATGGGTGATAAATTGCTGGCAGTGAAAAAACTGTCTGTCTAAATACAGCAGGCTGCTCCTGAGCATTAGTGTATAAATTTTGCCACATCAGGGAGTGTTTTCTTGAGTTCAATAGAAATGCTGTTTCTGCTGGGTGACTGAAAGTATATTGCAGAGTCATGCTTTTGCATGTGGTATTTTTATCAAGAAAAATATTTTTTACCCTTAGGTGTAAAGCTTGGAGATAGGTGGAACAATGTTCTCAAGCTTACAAAGAAACACACCAAAGATCACGTTCTTCTCTTTAATGATGTACACATCTTGATGTCCTCACTTGGAGCCAAAGACCAAAAAACAACCGATGAGCTTTTAACAACTCTTCAGGAACTTGCCAAGTAAGCAAGTGAATTAAAATATTGTATTCAATGAACATTTTGTGTTCTGAATTTCAGGGTGATAATGTTTCTGGCTGGCCAAAGCACCACTGCACACTCTTCTCTCCTTTAGGATGTCACTGGAACATGTCTGGTTTAAGCAGGCCAGTCTCCAGTTAGGAGATCCCTAGATTCATTTATTTTTTGAGTTAATGTCTGCGGGGTTTCTAATCTTGGCAAGAGAAATCTCTTACATTTGAGGTCATGGACACTAAATGAACACTTGCTCATATTTCCTTTTGATAGGTTCACACTAAGATATGTTACCTACAGTGAATAGAGTATTTCACCTGCATCTTAGTAAGGGCATTCTGCAGTATATGTCAGCTATCTGTGTGGTTCTTTTTTGGCTCTGGTTTAAAAGGTTCTTTAATAGAGCCTTAGTTGGTAGTGATATTCTAATAGCTACTCTTTGATGTATTGTGAAGTACCTCTGCAGTAGTTCATCTAAACAATGGGGTTTTTTTTGTTCCCTTATGCATTAAATAACAGTAAATTACCTTGGTTTTTAAAGGGGTTGATATATAGCTGCTTTAAATGCAATTTCTTCCCTTCACACACCCTGCTTTTCCCCTGTTTCAGCATCTATTGCTTCTCTTGACTTAAAATTCGTTACTATTTGTTCCTGACTATAATACCCATCAACCAAAAGTAATAAAAAAGAAATGTCATTTTTGAGAATACTTACAAAAACAAGTAACTGTCCTGTCAAGCCCAAGCATGTCTGATTTGACTAAAGCAGGAAATGGCAAATACCTCGTACATATTTTTATATACTTATAGAAGAATATGTAAAGTATATAAAACTGCACATGGATAGCACTTCAGGGAAGCTTTAATGAACATATGCTACTTATCCTTTCACCCAGTGCTTCCTCTTGCCTATGTGTTCAGCCTTTTGTAGGAATACAGCTGTACCTTTCTAGATGTAGTTGGAAGTATTATGCTTAATTTTATTATATGAGAAAATGGACTGTGAGATGAAGGGATTAGATTAAGGAGTGGATTAATGGATTAATATTCCATATTACAAATGTGTATTTTTGAATATATGTATATTACAAATACATATTCCATACGTCACATTCCATATTACAAATATGGAATAGCTAAATGATATCTCAGATATGCTTTTTATGTGTTAAAAGAGCAGACATAGAATTTTGGCACAAACAGCTGTCATTCTTGGCTTTTCAATTAATACTTTAACCGTTGCAATTTAAAGGTGACAAAATATTTTTTTTTATAAAGTATTCCATGACACTCTTTGGTGGTTGGTATCACATGCTTATTTTCATGGATAGGAACGTTATTTAATGCAAGGGGCACGCTGTTCTTCATGAATCAATACTTCAGACCCAATTGCAAGAGAAAGTTAAAAAAAACCCCAAAATCAAACAAACCAGTCCTTCATCTCTGTGCATTTTCTCAGAGAGGTGGAACAAATTTTTAAATGGAGAATTGTTCCATCATTTTCATCCTTAACCATCTCAAACTGCTTACTTAAAATGCGTATCTGTTGTGCACTTCTAACTTTTCAGGATGACATATTTTGTTTAAGGAATGACAAACAAACAGGGCAACAGTGTATGTGGAAAAATCACCACTGACCTAGTGGAAGAAATGGGAAATTTGTGATGCTGACTCAAGAAGGAGAGCACAGAGGATGCTGTGTTTGTTACTAGTTTGGGACAGTCACTTTCAGCTGTCATTGCAAGCGCTCAAAACAGAAGTCTGAGGAACTAAGGTTCCTCAATGTTAAAGGTTTAACTGGAAAATTTACTGTTCTAAAGAATGGATGGGATTTACAGCATTGAACTGTGCACTGGATTCTCAGGAATAATTGATGTTGCTTGGGATAGAAGGCCCTCTTTTCCTCGTATTGCCAGGCAGCCTTTTGGCACTGAAATGACACAATCTCTGAGTCCTGCTGTCTGTCAGCTGCTTCTCTAGCAGTGGAAAAACACAGTTCCACATTGTCCCATGTGGGTATTGCCTGTGGACCAAAGAGCTACAGTTTAGTTACTTGTACTTCCACTTTTTTCCTTAATATCAGCAAAGATGCCTGCTAGAGCGTACACGTCCTGCTGCAGGCATGTTGGTGTGCCATGTGCCCCTTCCACTCTTAGACAGGTTTGGATACAAGCACTGAAAAAGAGAAGAAGATACCCCAAGAGGCAGCTGAAAGCCACTGCTGTTTGCAGGCCGAGCAGCAGCCTGTCAGGGTTAGGATGAAGGAGCAGACTTGAGAGCTGGCCCTGGGCCTACAGTTGGTGTTACCTGGGTGGTGGGGCACTGTGCTGCGTGGCGAGCTGTCCTGCCAGGCCCTTGTTTGGAGCTGTTTGCAAGAGCCTGATTGCCACTCGTGGCAGAGATGAGGACGGGCACTTGGATGTTCTGGTGAGATCATCAGAAGAGAAACTGCAGTTTTCTCACTTTCCTGTTTATTGCAGTGGCAGGGGTTGGCTTGTGCCTTTTGCGGATACATTCAGGAGAATGAAAACTGATTGGCCAATGAGTAACAAAGGTGAAAGTAACATAACCACACCAAAAGTTATTATCTAAGTAAAGTACCTGAAACATCAGGCAGTAAGAAAATAAAATAAAATAAAATATCTGCCTGAAGGCAGCAACAGACTGGCTCCAAAATATATATATTTATGCTTTGACTTATGGTATTTAACCACTTTCTTGTTGTGTAGAGAACCTTCTGAAGACCATGAGCTTTCCCTGGCTCCTAGCTTGGGGTTGCCACTGTGCCAGGCTTTTGTGGAGTTTGAAAATGGAAATTGTGACAAAGCTGTAGACCTGCTGTACCCAATCCGTTATCAACTGATCCAAATAGGAGGCAGTAATGCTCAGGTAAAGGAGATCGATAGAAGACTTTTTGTTGTGGTTTAATCCTCTTTCCATAGTGTCCATTAGGCACTTACATTATTAACAACATTTCATTCTTAGAAAGTGAAAAGCTAACTAGTGCTTGTGACTGAATCCTGTTTGCAAACACTTATTAGCAGTGTTAGCTATTTAATTTTTCTTGTCAGTATGTTTCCTTCCTCAGTGGTTTTAACAATCTGGAAAACAGATTGTAATCAGCAATATTTTTATAAGTTACTCACTACTGTGTATTTTTGCTGACTTCTTTTTTCAGAGGGATGTTTTCAGCCAGTTATTGATTCACGCTGCTTTAAACTCCAAATCAAAAGCCAAACAAAACCTTGCAAGGTGAGTATTTTTCCTGATCAGTGTTTGTGGAAGCAGTACTGTTATCAAAAGAAAGAAGTAGCAAGTATACTCAAACCAATATATTAAGGCTAAAATTATATGCAAGCAGTTGTGTTAGATTTAACAATATTTAACTAGGACAGAAAGTACAGTAGCTTCCAATTCCAATAGTACAATCTTGCAGTCTGGATGAATGATCTGTATTTGTACAAGGGCAGTTGATTTTTCCAATGGGTCTGTCTTAAAATGTGCCCTCCTGCCTGCTGCTCAGTGTACTTCATGGTCTGCTAAACTCCATCGACTGCTGAAAATCAAATCTGTCCTAGTGGTGACATCTGCTTCACAGGGAAATGAGATTTGCAGAGTCTGGTATGTGAGCTTGCCTTAGTGCAAATCACAAGAGCCTTTTTTGGTAGAAATCATAGCTGTTGTTTGTATGGAACCTGTACTGAGCTCTCTGGGAATGGATAGACTGAGGCTGCTTGTGCACTTGAGCGGATCCTTGGGACACTATGAAGCTTTGCCTGTTCCCCTCCTGAGGTGTCTTTGAAACATAACAATTAGATACAGTATCAAAATGATTCTTCGGTGCACTCTGGTCTCTGGGTGCTCATTTTGAGTCTCTGTCAGTGCTGAAAACAACACTCTGCTGCCTAAACTTAACTGTCAAGGCCAAATGTTTCCAGGAAGGGAAATCCCCACCTCCAGAGCAGGTGTTTACCTACTGTTTTCCTCCTCTTACAGGGACACTGCTGGTGATCTTACAGGAAAACCTGATGTTTTACTTATGACCTTCCTATTTCTCTCCTACCTCTTGTCCTTTCTCAGGTGCCTCCTGAGAGAACGTGATGTGATGAGGCCAAATTCACCGATGACAGAGCGACTCATTAGGAAGGCAGTAGCTCTTCATGCAGTGGCTTAAGTCTTTCCTCTTGCGCTTCAGCTGAGATAGCAATCAGTTTACCAATCAAAGTCGGTGCAGGGAGTGGAGGGGTAAGGTAAGAGTGTCCTATGAGCCAGAGACTTGATGACCATTTCTTTTTTTTTTTTTTCTTTAAAAAAGAAAAAAAGAGCTGTTGCCTTTCAGGAGGTTGCATCTGAGATGATTTCTCTAAGAAAGAAAATAGCCTTCTGATAATGCACAGCTTTCTGAAGCATCCCAGGACAAAGCTTTTCTGGTATGTTTTCCTGAAAGTTCCTTCTGATTGTACACATTACAGTAACAGTGCCTAGATTTCAGTCATTCTTTGACCCAGTTTGTTACTTTGTTAATGGGTTCAATAATCAGTACACTGCTCAGGTAATTCAAGTGGACCTTTTAAACACAGCAAATAGGAAAGCAGGGGGGCCAGAGCCAATACAGGCATAAAATGAATTCCCTGTCAGGCTTCCAGTCCATTCAGGCATGAGTCCCAGGCTCTGGCATTACAGATCTGTCTGCATTCAGGATCTCCTTCCAGGTGCATATTTTTAAACTTCCTCTCATAAAATGTTGAACTTTTTCCAATATAGCACCTCAGAACTTTCTGAAGTTACTATGTGAATGACACCAGACAAGAGGGATAATGGCTGAGGGCGACTCTTCTAGCGTAGGTACTCCCTTGGCACTTCTAAATCATTGAGAGAAAAAAAGAAAAAGCCTGGATTTCAGCTAAAACAGTCCTATCTCTGGTAGTGGACTGATGTCTTTGTGCTTACCTGAGCTTTTGGAAAGTTGGGCCTTACTACCATCTCAATAGCACAAGTCCCTGCATGTTAGCCAAGCAGAGTTTAAAACCAGTGTTGAAGCGCGCACTTTATAGAGGTATCTCAGAGCAGGGGAAGACTGGAAGGGACCTTCTCCCACAAAAAGGGAGCTAAGGGGAACTGACACAACACTTTGTCCCAGTGCAAGTGATGTTACAAGCTTTAGTGCTGCAAATGAAGCATGAGAGGAGCCCTGCACCTCTATGAAGTTTCTGGTACCTCTGGACTTTCACAGTTGGCCCTGCACTGCTCCTGGAGTTCCTGCGTAGAGGAATAAGACTTGGAAGTGCCTTGCTGCCACCCTTCATCCCCCAGCCCTCACTTGATGAAAAGAATAGTTTGTCTGTGAAAATTTGTGAATCCAGATAAAAGTATTGCATCCTTGCCTGCAGCCTTTGGAGTCCTGCCACCAGTCGTTCCCCATTCTTCAGCTCCATCACTGCTTCCTTCATCTCTCTAGCCAGCACCGTGATTCACTTGCTCTGTGTTGAACTTATACCAGATTTTTACTGTTATTTTTAATCAGTGCATTTTAGGCAATGACTTTAGACAGGTACCTTTTTACTCAAAGAATATAACAAACCTTAATAGGGGACAAAAGCCTGAGGACTCTGAGGGCTGTTTATGAACTGTGTAGTTGGTGTGATCAATTGCTATGCAAATTTAGGAGTGACACCTGTAGGACTTCTCATATAATGTGACTGAGAATTATGTCTGCTTTACATCAATAAATTCAAAGATGTGCTCAGTTGAGCAACAAGAATAAAACTTCTTTTGCTTGTATGGATGAAGCTTATAAATGGGTTATTCAGCTTAATTTCATAAACCTGTAACAAACAGTATGTGTCAGTGTTTACCCTTCTAAAGCAGCACAGAGCAGTCATCCAGGGTGGACTCTGCCTGGACACTTGAGTGACCTCTGTATCTCTGAGCTGGCACTGAAATACACCTTTTGGGAGCCACCTGTGTTGTTGCCTGAATTACTTCCAAAATCCATCAGGTGCCATGAAAACATGCATTGAGTTGGTCCCTGGGAACCAGCAGGTGAGCAGCCCAGCCTGGCTGAACAGAGAGCTTTGGCTGGCCCTCGGGAAGAAAAGGAAGGTCTGGGGCCCGTGGAAGAAGGGGGAGGACACTCAGGAAGGACTCCAGAGCTTCCGGGAGGCTCTGCAAGGAGAAAATTAGAAAGGCCAAAGCCCATCTAGAACTTAATGTGGCTCCTGACATAATAGACAACAACAAAAAAAATGCTTCTAGAAATCCATTAACAGGAAAAGGAGGACTAAGGAGAATCTCCACCTGCTGTTGGATGCGGGGGGACATGCAGTGACCAAGGATGAGGTTAAGGCTGAGGTCCTGAATGCTGCCTTTGCTTCAGTCTTGAGTAGTAAGACCAGTTGTTCTGAGTGCCCAGCCCCCTGAGCTGGAAGACAGGAACAACGAGCAGAAAGATGTCACCATAATCCAAGGTCAGTGACCTGCTACACCACTTAGACACACACAACTCTATGGGGCCAGATGGGATCCACACAAGGGTACTGAGAGAACTGGCAGAAGTGCTCACCAAGCCACTTTCCATCATTTATCAGCAGTCCTGGCTAACCAGGAAGCTCCCAGATGACTGGAGGTTAGCAGATGTGATGCCCATCAACAAGAAGGGCTGGAAGGAGGATCCTGGAAACTACAAGCCAAGCCCATCAGTCTGACATTGGTGCCCGGAAAGATTATTGAGCAGATCATCCTCAGTGCCATCATACAGGACAACCAGGTGAGCAGGCCCAGTCAGCCTATGGATTTGTGAAATGGAGGTCCTGCTTGATGAACCTGATCTCCTCCTATGACAAGGTGACCAGCTCAGTGGATGGGGGAAGGCTGTTGATGCTGTTTATCTAGTCTTCAGCAAAGCCTTTGATGCTGTTTCCAACACCATTCTCCTGGCTGCTCATGGCTTGGATGGGTGTATGCGTCACTGGGGAAAAAACTGGCTGGCTGGCCAGGCCCAGAAAGTGCTGGTGGATGGAGTTAAATGCAGTTGGTGGCCAGTGACAAGCAGTGTTCCCCAGGGCTCAGCACTGTGGCCAGTTCTCGTTCAGAGTTTGTTATTTTCTAGCTTGTTTTCCTCTTCAGCTCAGTTTCACGGACCAAAGTTCTTGTCTTCTTTCCTTACCCAGAGCAGCTCCCACCTAGAGTCCAACCTCACCATGGGTTAAACAGCCCCAATACCCTGCCCGTGCCTGTGTTGTCCCCTCCACCCAGCAGCATTTCTTACCAGGCCTAGCAAGTGCAGTTTTGACAATGTGAAGCTCAGCAGTGGGGTTCCCCTTTCTTCCCTTGTCCTTCCTCTAGATTTTGTGATTTGGATGGATGTTGTCAGCATCTCACTCATGTTCTCCATCTACTTGCCTGTCTTGAGGCTACAGGGGTGGGGGGAAGTGCAGTCCTGTGGGTCCTGTAGGTGCCCAGTTAAGTTTCTTTAAAAGTTGCTCATCTAGGTATTAAGAGAATTACACCCTGACTACTTCTACATATTAAAACCATAGTTCTGCTACTAATTCACCTCACTCCTCACACTTTTTTTTTAGGACTTTAACAACTGCTCAGGGTAGCTGTTTAATGACATGGAATCCAGCCAAGCTACCTCAGCACTTACGGTATCTAAGTGGGGAAGTTCATTTACAGTATATTAGTTTCTAGCTTGCTCTTCTCTTCAGCTCAGTTACAGGGTAATGTTCTCCACGAACCAGACTGTATTGCATCCTCTGTACTTAGCTAAGCACCCACACTGAAATGATAACCATAGCCCTGCAGTTCCCCTGCAGAGATCAAAGGCAGACAGAGCAGGGGTATTATGTGGCTAGTTCACTAGGGATGGTTGGTTGTGCTGTAGGTTTACGTATGGAGACAAGCTAGCAAGCAAAAAAGTGAGTGGAAAACACATTTATTTGCAACTGTGGCAAAACTCAATGATTCAAGAACTCTACAGGCAAACAAAAGTGAGAGAAATCTTAAAAAAATTAGTAAAATCTTCCTCTTTTAATTAATTACTGATGCACAACTGTACTAAGGCAGTTTAAATAAGATTTTCTAGTTGTATCTATTTCCCTTGTTAACTTGCAAAGTTGGAGTAGTACATGTGGTTGGCAGATTTGTACCAAAAATGCAAATAACCAGGAGGCTATTTGTGTTCCTGTAAAGTTTATCTGAAAGCAAGAATTACTGCTCCTCCATCCTCAGCAAGTTTTCCTCTTAACACTTGGTCTGAATTAAGATATCTTTGTACAGAGGGTCTTAATTCCAACTAACTTACAAACCCTGTATTCATAGTCAGTAGAAACTGTCGTAGAGTTTCTATATTTTCTTTTGGGGGCAATAAAAAGCATGTAACTTAATAAAAACTGGGCTGAACCACCGTTAGTGGGGTTGGACACTGCTGACAAAGACAAAGCAGCTGTATCAACAACCAGACCCACGGGGAAGCAGGATCCAGGATCACCCACAGTGACCTCAAAGCACAGAGAGGAACTACACTTGATTGTGAGTCCTTCAGCGAGTTGCCCAATGCAACGTGGGCAACAAAACACATACATGAAGTGTCTTATGACAGCAGTTCTACCACTGGCTTCCAGAGAACGTAACCGGTCTCTTGCAGTCGCCTCCTATTTCTGGAAATCAATGTCTACAACCAGGACAGAAAACATCAGTGCTTCTTCAGATGTTTCTCCTGTCCTACAGCATTTGCTAAGCAAATATTCACAGGGAGAGAATATGTGGCCCCGTTCACTTGAAAGCCTGCCTCGTTGTGACGCAGCCTTTAGATACTTACAGCCATTAGCTGAAGCCAACCCCCCAGCTTTTAGTACCTGCTGTGGCTTTCACAGCTTCCCTTGGACTCTATTTTGCTAGAGGTCACACAGGGCAAGTTATCTGCAGATCTGCAAAAACAATTTGATCTAACAATATTTGCCATCCAAACAGTAGCTGCCATTGTACAGCTGAAACTTCTCCACTTGACAGCTTATGACTTTTCAAAGAAGCTTTTTTTTTTTTTTTTGTTATACCATTTTGAAAGCAGAGAAGCCATTGGCTGCTGTACACTGACTCGTTTGCAATTGTGATAGACAAGAGGATCAAGACAAACCATATTCTACACTGGAAAGAATCTTTTGACTACTAAAAACCTAAGAGTTTGCTTAGTAGCTACCGAACTGTTAATTTTTCTCTTAACTGTTTGCAAAGAGAAATTCTCTCTGCTCTTGCTAAGAAAATGCACTTGCAGTTATTTGCCCACAGAAGTGGCAACGTAAGATTTCCCATCCCGTGATTCTGATATTTCTGCTATGGGTATCCAAATGAGTATGCTTCGTTGAAGAGAAGAAGAGCAGACAAGGTGATTAGTCTCCACAAATGTAAGATCTATTTTGCCAGCTCTCTTCAATACAGAAATTCTTTGGCTTAACGTTCCAAACAAACTTTTTGCAGGAACACCTGCAGTATGGAAGATAAGGTGAGGGATACAAACAGCTCTGATCCCTCTAAGATACAATGCATTTTTCTTCCTCTGCCTTGTACTCTATTATGTACTCTGGGTAAATCTGGTGCTTTTCAAAGACGACAAAAACAGAAGGATTAAGCTCATTGTCCACACAACTGTCGTAAAACTGAAGCCCGTCAGCAGACTTTGGTGGTGGGCGAACATAGTTAGAGTTGCCTTTCACATAGTCTCCAACCAACACACGAGCCACAAACATGGTATTTGTTTTCACCACAGTCTGACAGTATCCTTGGGAATAGGAAGCATCTCTAGCAAAGTAACTTCCTAGAAAACAATAAAAAAAACCCCATGGTTATAAGGAACGTGTATGAAAGTGACAGCAAAAACTGATCATCCCCTTGTTTCCCAGGAGGTGTTTGACCTAACTCAGGTCTCCTCTTACTCAGTTTACATAATACCACAGAGATTTTTAAAAGAGAAAGGATTTCACCACAGAATATCCATTCAGGATTAGAAATTTAAAAAACCCCAAATAAACAAAACAGATAAAAACACTGCTGGTATGTGTGCTATGATGAGAGGGCTAGAGAAGAAAACACGATTGTACTGAGGGAATGCACACCTTTCTTGCTCCCTTCCATGAAGAATAGCAGCCATTTCTCTGGCAACTTCACATTATGACTTTGGGCCTTCAGAAGATCCTGCCTACAGCAAGAGAGGCTTTTCAAATACCTACACTGGTTTTCTTAACACCTTGTGAAAAGACTTATCCCCAGACAGAGCAAATCCTTGTCCTCTCCAGAGAGAAGATCATAATTCCAGTTCCTACCTCTTTATTTCACCCTCTACAGCTAAAGATTTCAAACCTTTGCTTTAGTATTGGCAGGGCCTGAGTAGATGTCTAACACACAGAGTTACTTCCTACGTACCCTTTCCATAGTTTGTTCCATGGCTTCCACAAATTCTCCAGTCAAAGTTGTGAATGCAGATGGATTCCATGCAGGAGGTCTGTGTGCCATGGAACAGGAGCCTTTCATTTACTTCCTTCCCTCCATTTTCCCTCTTCATCTTCTCCTTTTGCCTAATAGAAAAATGCAGGGGAGGAGAGTGTGAAGCAAGGAGTGTGGAAAAAGAGTGAGAAATGAGTTTAAAAACATAAATGAAGTATATAATGTACATGTAAATTTTATCTGGATGGGATTTCCAGCCTGCTTTCTCCTCTCTCAGCTTGGCAGATGAGGCAGACCAGCAGTATGATGAACAATTACAAGCTAAGCAGTATACTGATACTGCTACCCAGCAACTCTAGGTGATTCTGCCTTTCTTCAGCGAACTTAACTAAGCACTGACACTACTGCAGTCCCCGCTGTACCAACCTTTTGCTCCTCTGTAGGGTCCTACTGGTGCTGCTTTAATGTTTCTTGCCCCTTCCCACCCCCAAGCCCTCTGGGGAGTGGAGGCTGTACTAACCACAGAGCCTCCCTGCTCCAGCAGCAGGTGACAGCTACGGGCAGCCCGGTCTTCGTTCCCCTAGGGAACAAAACTGCCACACACACTGAGCTCCTGCCCCTCGGTTCGACCGGTGCAGCTGAGGAGACAGAGCCCCAAGGGGAGCAACTGAGCCACCTTTCCCCACTGAAGACCCTGCTGATTTAGGCCGGATCCAGACTGAGCTGTGGCCAGTATCGGAAGAGGAATCACAATGGAAGGCTCAATTAGTATCTCCCAGCATTATTTCACAGCATCCAGACATCCCCTAGGTTTTCAGAAGCTGTTGAAGTGGACAGGACAGTAACATTCTTCAGGAAGTGGTCGGCTACACAAGTAAACAGATCCAGGGAGAGGGGAGAATCCTTCCAACTTGTAAGCTGCATACATGAAATGTTGAGAGCAATGGACTGCAATTTGTTCACTGAGAATGGGGCAATGTTAAACTTTGCCCAGTTAGCTTCATTACCTCATTGGAGGAGGATAAAAAAGTATGCGCTATTACATGTTTTGAAGTCTCTGAAGTTTTGCTAGATTAAAAGGTTTTATGAGATTATTAGCTGATAACTTCCTGGGTTCATTCACTTCTTAGGTGAAAGTACTTGAGCAGTATTTTTCTTCTCCATTACCATTCCATACAGTCCTTGAATACTTCCAGCTGTGCTTTTGTTTTAAACTAGACAATTGTTCTACCCAACAGCTTCATCTGCTACCCAGTTAACTTCCACGGGGTCACTTACTGTTACTACCACCAGCTCAAATATGATGGCATCTAGCTTGGCATAAGTACTTGGAGTTGAACATCACTGATGGAGATGTTGAAAACCAGAAAGGAGCTCTGGAACTCAGAGATTAAGCACAACGATTCTTTCTCTAGTGAATAATGACTTCATTTGGCCAGGGTACTCAAACTCTCGAGAAAGCTTTAAATAAACCTGACTGAAAAAAAAAAAAGGACTCAAGCACCCTCTATCCATACCCACTTCTTTTTTAGCTGGTATTTCCTACACTCTAACGGAGCAGCATTTGTAACGGACACAATGTGCGTGCAGCAGGCGCTCACCCTCCAATCCCTGAGATGCCACATCACTCTGGGTACCCACACCCCAGCCATCTATCATCCACGTCTTTCTGTCCACGCCCCTCTCCTCATCTCCCAAGGAGCCCTGCAAAGGGAGCCTCCCCCAAGGAGCACAGCATTCTCTGGAAGGCCTTAAGACACTTTCACTCCTGGAACTGCTCCTCAGAAGGAAATAGCAGTCACGCTCAAGGACAGGTGGTAACACCTTTTCTTGCCTGGGAAGTAGATACGGGACACCAGTTGGAGACTCCCCCCCCATAATGATGAGGAAACAAATACTAACCACTGAAACACTTTCCAGAGGGATGGATTCTGAATCCTCCTTATTTTAAGAACCTTGTAGCTTTTCATAGTCTGATGAAACAGCTGTTTTATTTTGTTGTATTCAGAGGTTGTATTACTGATCTCCACTGCCTATAAAATACAAACCAAAGCAAAAGAAGACATGAGGCTTCAGTTAGCTCGTAACATGCAGAAGCCTAATTACAGCAGATATGCTTTCAGAAAGGTCCCCAAACTATACTTACGGAGGTTAATGTAATGCTTTAGGTCATGACTAAGTGACTTCCTCTCTTTTGGAAGGATGCTGAAAGGATCAATTAAGTGCTTGTCATCTCCAAGTAAGAGCTGACACTTGGAACTTTAAATCTCAATGAAGCAGCAATTTCAGAAAGAAAACTTGACTGATTACTCCATGTAATATTTTATATATTAAGATGATTAAGAACAAAAGATGTTAGATAACAGTATTGCTTGTAACCAGACATTTAAAGGAGCTTCAGCTCTTAAAGATGAAACCAACAAAATACATACAACCTGCCAGCACCACAGCTCCTTAACTCTTCAAAGGTACAACCTGGAAAACTGGAACTTAAATGCAGACTTCAGAAAAAAAGCTACGTTTCTAAACATAAGAGAACAATCAAGATTCTAATAGGAATATTATACTAAATAGCTGCTTAAGCAAATACATCTCTTCCTTCCCTAAAGGAAACAAAGTCTATTTATCCAGACTTCTCAAGTTTAAAAATCCATCAAGAAACGCAAATTTCTCCCAAAGAAAACTTAATGCAAAACATAATTAAAACATGATTTGGGCTTTTCTCTTTGCTTACATCATGCATAATTTTTCCTTTTTTTTTTCTCCAAAGTAATCTGTGTCTTTAATCTTCTAGAAGAACCATTTATATTCCATAAATTTGACTGAAAATGCATAATGCTGGCAAAGTGACATCATTCGGTAACACCTTCCACTTTACCTAAGCTGCCAAAGCTAAGTGGGGACTCAAGATGACTTAAAGTGAAATGCCCAACATCCCACTTATCAAAGGTGAGTTAAGCAGGAAAGCTGGGGTCATTCTAGGGGGCAGGATGAAACCAGCATCATAACCTGTCAGGCAAAAGCTCCACGTTTTAAAAGGCTGAGTTTAGAGAGGAAATAAAATAGGACTTAAATTTCACAGCTGCAAATAAAGAAAGAAGTGTTTTTTCTGGACACCACGTCCTGCTGGTGCATTGAGTACTTACTGACAAATTGGCCAATCACAGGAAAATCTTCTAAGAATTAAGAATAAAGTCAACTGCACAAGGAGGAATTATTTCTTTGAATTTATTAAAAAGCTTTTACAAGGTTGAAATTTCCCATGTCTTAATGCAAGAGTATTTCCCAAAGCTGCTTTACAACACAGAAAACAATTTGGATGGGTATTGATTATCCGTGTGCTCTGTAACACCACAGCTCAAGCTGCTCACCATCACCTATAAGATGAAAATTATATCACTCTATATTTCAGTACTACATCTTTTATTTATACATAAACAATGCTTATTTAAACTACAAGTATGCTTTTCTACGTTGCATCTTCTACCAAGGAACTGTAGCTTTTCTGGGTAAAACAGAGGGTGGGTCAGACACATGGTACAAGGCCTAATCCTGTAAGAAAGGTCCTTCAATTAATCTATCATACTATGGCCTCAAAGTAACAAAGCTGGTTCTTTTTTACATGAAAAGTGTGTGCAATTGTCCTTATTTCACCCGGGATGCATCTCCTGCTAATAAAGGGTAACACCACACTGCTATTGCAGGTTGATTCTTCATAAAAACACAACTTTTTTAGCTCTTTTTCAAACCTAAAAAGGAAAACCCTAGAGAGCGTAAGAATTTGCTAACCCACTAACAAGGGGTGGAGCTTCTGGGGCAGAGAAAGAATCACTGCCCTGACAGTAATTTCTGTTAGCAAGAACAGAACTGCACAAGAACAGCACTCTGTGGTATCAAACCCTGGGCTCTGGTGTCCCGGGTTTGGCAAGGATGGAGTTAATTTTCACCAGAAGCTATGAGGGGCCACAGCACAGAGAGCCAACAAAACCAGCCCATGGGATATCTGGTGCCATACTGTCCTCGTGCCCATTATATGAGGGGGGAACTGGCCAGGGGATGTTTTGAGGTGCTGCCGGGGGTCAGGTTGGCAGTGGTGAGCAGTTGCGTTGTATTTCACTCGGTTTATAACTCACTTTGTATATTATTTCATTAGTATTGCTGTTACTGCTGTTGTTTCTTCTCTTTATGCTGTTCAAGTAAACTCAGTATCTCGGCCCATGGGGTTTTACATTTTTCACCCAATTCTCCTCCCCATCCCACGGGGAGTGAGGGAGCTGCTGCATGGTGTTCAGCTGCTGCTGGAGTGAAACCACAACATCTGGCTTCCTGAAGTTTTGGAAGCAGCACAGTTTGTATCGGTGACAGTGACGCAACTACAACTACCCAAGTACACAGCCTCCTCACACTGCATCAACTCCCATTCCTGTTGGGGCACCGCAGCCTGCGGCACGCACGTCAAGATACAGCATCACAGCAGCCACACCAAGACTAATCCTCCGACGTAAAACCGCACATTTGTTGCACACATTTCTCAGCTGTACATTCAAGGTACAATTTAAAGCCCAGCATGAAGTTCCAAGACAGCACCAGTTCTTTGCCTTTAAAAGGTTTACTGACTACTAATTCCACATCGTCCGTTGAACAAAGACAGAAGGAGTTCACACCAACTTCCCAGCTGGTGTTACCAATTTCCATTGCGCATTTCGTACGTTCTGCTTTCTATAGAACTGTAATTCTAAATGACTTACACATTAAGACACTGCAACACTCCAAAATTAAGCAACGTTACCAAAGCAGAGCTGCTCTTTTCAAGCAAAGATGGCTTTCTCCCTATCTCACATAGATGTTCCTTTTTAAAATGGGTTACTTCCAGCGCAGCAAACTTTGCCAGTCAATATTTGTCAATGTCTGAAGAGAAGGGAATTCATCGAGTCGTAACTGCCAGATCTTACGATGGTCACCACATGTATGCGGAATCCCAGCCAGTCCCAGTATTACCTACTGCAAAAAAACAAGCTTAGGGTCCCACAGAAATACTCATTCTAGCCCAGGCGTTGGCTTTGAGTGCCAACGGGTACTGTGGGCTTCCTCACATTTCAGGTACAGAGTTAACTTTTCCTTTCCTATGAAAGGCACTCAGTTGGCAAGTTAGGAGATGGTTTCTTACGTGCCAACTCAGCAAGCAAACTGAGCTCTGGGGAACAAGATGATCCTTCTGTTCCATGCAACCTCACAAGTACCACCAGCAAGACCATGGACCTGCACGTTGCATTCCAAAGCCTCTCACGTTCATCTCAGTAACCCCAGAAATACCCCGAAGAATGGACTCGACTAACATGCAAACTGATGTTTCCAGAGCAAATAACAGAAGCAATTGAGTGCTTACAACTTGGAGACCTAAAAAGGACTGAGCTACCTCTATTCCTGGCATTCTTTTGAAAAATTTAAGCTTATGTTAGTCAGTTCAGCTGCTGATAAGCCAAGGGAAGGAAGAGCTGATTAGCAAAATACTTCATTATTTTGACAGAGCTCAAAATATTACAGGCCCAAATCTTCACAAGGTCTGGCTGCCAGATTCCTCCCCCAACTCATTATTAGTTCGTTCAGCAGGTGCCAGACACCTGACACTTTTACAGCCGCAAAAAATAAGGGTTTTTTGCTAATTGTGAACAGCTATTTGATGTGAGCTAATGTACAGAGCAATCAACTGAAATTTTACCCATAAAACTGTATTTAGATTAATATGCTTTATACACGTGTGGCCAGATACTGGTGTTACACTGAGTAAGGCACAGCACAACACGAGGGGGTAGTCAGGGTAAAAGGAAACATTCAGCGCAAAGCAGAATAACAGAAATCAGCCTGTGGAAGCCAAGAGATCTGAAATGTCTTGTTCTCGTGCCACTGCCAACATAACTACACCAGGGAAAATAAAATACAAAGAGTGAGAATAGCAATCAAGCTCTCTGTCCACTAAAACTAGCCCGAAAGGATTCCCAGTCTGGTAACATGGTCTTTCTTCTGTCCTGTCCCTGGCCATCAAGATACCTGTGCCAATACACCTCGGTCAGCATCATACAAGATTCTGTGACGCAGTCAAACAAAGAAACCCTCCTCTGCTTCAGGTTACGTGGTGTTCCTTACTCAGGGTCAAAACCGCTATAAAAAAGGACAAGTCTACGACTGAAAAGCTTTTTCTTCTAGCATCCTGTAGCACTTCCACAGCCTGTGTTGCTCTTCCAGAAGGACCACTCCTGTATACCACTAGACCTAGCAACTTAACAAACATCTGCACATGTTTGGTCTTGGTAGACCAAATAGGAACACAGACTTTGGGCTGACAGGAATTTGATTTGTTTTGTTAGAGAGAGCACTGCAAATGTTCACTGATGTTATTGGCTGTAACTCTTTATTTCTGCCGTTCCTCGAGGCCACGCTCCGTGCTCAGACCTGTGAGGTATGTGACAGCATTGGGTGACTTGAAAGAGATTTCCTTTCCTAGGTCTCCAGTCCAAACTTTATCCACCAGCAGCCATGATGGTATTATTATTGGATGGTTTTTTAATGGCTTAGACAGAAAGCATTTGGTCTCAGCCCAGCTTCTAGCGAAGATACACACTTCATAGAAGTCCATTTTTTCATTTGTAACTGTGCATCTTTTTATCTAGAATTTGGTGAGTTTTGGTTTTGCATGTAGATAGGTGCTTGAAATGCAGATGAAGTTCCTGGGAATTTTTTACCTTTTTCAGGAGCTCTTGGGAGATCACCTAGATCTTTAGTACACCCATCCAAGAAAACACTCCTGGCCCTTTTTAGTATCTACCCAGTTACAATTGCTTCAGTTAAGCAGCATCCTCCTTTGAAGAAATTCCTTTACATCAGAATTAGAAAAGGGGAGAAAAAAGAGGAAATAGGAAAAAAAAAGAAAAAAAAAAGATACCTTGTATCCAGCCTCAGGCAGTGCAGATTGATCCCAGTGGTCAGGACAGGCTTGGTTTGGAATAGAAGAATCCCTCTGGCTGTTTGCAAACAGACAGAAAACAAGGTGTTAGTAATTCTGCTATTGCTTTGAACATTCAAATTGGCAGCATCCTCTTTGGCCAACTCCTACGCTTAAAAAATAAGCAAAAATAAATCACAAAGAAACTGGGAAACAGCCTGAGTCTGTGAGCTGGGCTGCGAGGGCTGCCGTTCAGTGCTCACCGTCCTCTTCCACTTGCTTTTTTAAGACACAGCTGTCCATCACCAGTCCTGTGGATGTGCTCCCTGGATGAACACATAACCCAGAAACCAGGTGATGCACCAAGACAGCACTTTGTGGTAACAGCTTCTGTTCAGTCAAGTGGAAATGTTTTCTTCTAGCAACTGCTGCGTTCTTGGCACAGTTACTGCCAGTGCTGGCAGCCATTTTGCCTTATTACTCCTGAAATATGAAAAAACAACAACTTAAAAAGCATCATTTACCCTTTTTTTATTTTCTGCACATCTTCATATGACACAAATTTTGGCCGCCTGCGGACTCGTCTTTGGGTTTTAAAAAAGATGTTTGTCTGGATCATTTCTTGAAGAGAAAAGAGAAGGAAAAAGAAAAAGACACGAATAAGTCTACAAGATAGAGTTGTTAATATTTTAAAATTTATTATTTACATGTATTTATTTATATAATAAATGCAAAAATTTATTTGTTATATAAATAAAAATAAATAATTTTAAATAAATAAATAACATTATCTACAAGATAAAGCTAAGACAGACATTCATTAATGAAAAGTGCATATTCCTTGTCATTTCTATCTGCTGAAGAACAGTTGCACAAAGCCTATGTAAGCTTCTTGTCCCTCCTGTAACTATTTAACCTGTGCCCATCTTTCCTGCTCCCCTGAGTCATTCATGCTCTTTAAATGTTGCTCCAGCAGCACAGAAAGATGTTGATTTTTCATTTTTTTCCATCCACAGGGCTAACTCACTTTACTTAAGATTTACTATGACTTTATGTGAAGACTACAAATCTTCTTCTTTCTGGTCCAGTGTGAGTCTAGGTAGTGTCGAGGAGTAAGGGGGAAGGTTAGTTTTGTAAGGAATTTCCTCTGGGCCATCCCTACCTCACTTCCTTTTCCAGTGAGTAAATCTCACAGTGGTAGTAGAAGCCGCCATAGCTTCTAAAAGCTGGGACAGCTTGCAGGTTAGTCTTTGTCAAGCACTGCATAGTTGTAAATGAGAACCTTTAAAATGAGTACCTTTAAAATTGAGCTGGTAACAATTCAAGCCAGCCTGGAAAGATATGGTGGCATCTGGATCTGCTAGATACAGATTCTCAATAATAGCAGAAGATGGCGATTTCACGCTATCCCCTTCCCCCTTTGGTGGGGGAAGAGTGAGAAAGAAAAAGAAAAAAAAAAAAAAGAAGAGTCATAAGTAAACACAGTCAGGAGTAAACTATGGATAACTACTTTGGGTAGAGGGAATGAAGAGGCAAAGAGTGGGATGAAGAGATACCTACCCAGAACTATCATGGCCTAAAGCACATGATACTCCTAACATACAAAGTACATAATGAGTAACCACAGACACACATGTATGCCATTGAACTTGCTGTTACAAATTGCACTGATTTGGACTGCAGTAGAGTTAATTTTCTTCATAGTAGTTACTGTGGGGCTGTGTTTTGCATTTGTACTGGAAACAGTGTTGGTAAGTCAAGGCCTTTTCTTTTTCTCACCCCACCCCACCATAGAGTAGGCTGGGGGTGCACAAGAATTTGGGAGGGGACAGAGCTGGGACAGCTGATCCCAGGTAAGCAGAGGGATATTCCATATCACACCGTGTTGTGTTCAGCAGTAAAAGCTGGAGTAAGAAAGAGGATGGGGGGAACGTTGGGAGTGACAGCGTGCTGTCTTCCCGAGCCACTGCTAGGCTGGCGGAGCCTGGCTTTCCTGAACCACCCGTCTGCCCACGGGAAGTGGTGAAGGAATCCCTTGTCTTGCTTTCCTTGGTGCGTGGCTTTTGCTTTACCTGTTAAACTGTCTTTATCTTAACCCACAAGTTTCCTCACTTTTACTCTTCCAATTCTCTTCCCCACCCCACCATGGGGAGAGTGAGCCAGCAGCTGCGTGGGGCTGGGTTGCCAGCCAGCTGTGATGGAGGCACTCC
This sequence comes from Actenoides lindsayi, assembly GCA_025331215.1. Lineage (NCBI taxonomy): Eukaryota > Metazoa > Chordata > Aves > Coraciiformes > Alcedinidae > Actenoides > Actenoides lindsayi. The sequence continues at coordinate 20,436 of WTSP01010045.1, forward strand.
CTGACCAAACTAGGTGGTAGTTTGGTTTAGGCTCCAAAGGAATGAAAGGCCTAGGCCATGAGCAGGCCGTGAACTTCTCTAGTTGCAACCTGTTCTCTGAAAATCCACACAGGGACAGGGTGACATGGTGAGCATTGGTGCACAGCAGCTTGGAAACCGGAACACTGATCATGTGCTTAACACATGAATTGCCAGTGGTTCTTCCAAGACTCATTTGTCAAGGAATAAAGAAAAAGGCAGGTACAAGGAATCTCACGCTTACCTTTTCCATCCCATGTAATTAGACTATGAGCCAACCACTTTATTTGCTACATCTGACAGTGAGCTTTCTATGAGCTCTCCCTGCTAAGGAGCAGGCTGCACAGCACTGATCTCCCTCTGAGAGACCCTTTACCAATTGCAGATCTTTGGCAAGTGACTGATACTGCACATGACCTTGTACTAAAATTTTGAATTGGTAACTTAGAATGATTATCATGTCCTCTGTGCAGTAAGCAATAAAGTGAACCTTGCCATCGGACTTCGTTAAGTCTCACTTTCACAACATCCTACTTCAATAAAACTACTTTTGCTGCTGCCTCTGGTGCTGGTTCTTTATACAATCTAGAAACTCCCTTGTGACAAACTGGCACAGTTGGCAGATTCTAAATCTGCTCTGCAACACCGGGGTTAAACCACAAGGTAAGGATAATTCTCTAATGTGCAAAACAATGTAAAATACGAGGGCATGCCGATAGAGACACCTTCCATTTAAGATGCCTACTAAAATTGAGGCCCACCACTTCCAGAACCACTACAGCCATCATCTTTCTCTGTGTACTTTTCCACATCCCTGGATCACCTTTGTGTTCTGCCATCTGTACAGCTCTATTGTAAACCAGACAGGGAAAACTCAGCTGCCTTGGGAGAAGGAGAGATTTCTTATTTATTTTCCCACATTTTTCAGGTAGACCAAGAGAATTTGGCCACCCATGGCAAAAGGAAACATTGGATCTGAAACAGCAGAGCGATCCTTGCACGTGCAAGGAAGTAGCACAATGCTCAGAAGAGAGGTGAGATTCCTTCCTGGATAATTTAAAAGGTCCTATATCTTAAGGATAGCATACACGTTAAAACTGCATAGAAGACATGGACAGCTCCCAAGGCAATCTGACTGAAGAAGCCACCATACACCATCAAAACCAGTCTGATCTACATGAGATAAAAAAAAATCCAACAGGAATTTTGCCTTCCTGCATTGTCCAACAAGGTGTCTGTCAGGAAATGAGTTATAACAAATCATCCAGACACAGTCTGTTCATACTGAACATCACTGCAAGGAGATAAGGCATGTTCACTCCCTTCCAGCCTGTCATCATTTTAGCACATGTTTTATGAACATCTGTAGCTTCACTGCCTTACTTGACACTGTAAAATGCAAGCACAAGTGCTTAGTCGATTAAATTAACCTTGCTGCTTAAAGGGGAGTGGGAGGAAGAGGCTGCAGGCATTTCTTCAGCAGTTACTCAAAGCACAGGACATGGACTCACATGTTCTTCATATTCAGCCCACTGGCCTAGATCATTCTTCCAATACCAAATCCACTCGGTGGTCAATACAAAGGTGGGTCTTGTGACTGAGGATGGCGTAGAGAGGCGCTGGAGCAAACAGCCACCGCAGGTCATCGTCTCGAAATTAATGTTCTTATCTGCTATGCTGCCGAGGCAAATCCAGGTTGGTTTTATTCAACAGTACATATTTTATCCTCTAATCCCCAGTTTGAGCCGCTGTGATTTTCTTTAATATAATGTGACTGCCTGAACTTAATTAGGCCTGAAAGAAAGAGTACGTCCCACAGCATGCCCAGCAGCTTTGCCAACTGTTTCCAACCTTCAGAGGGGAACTATGGCCTGAGACACCGAGTAAGATCTTGGTCGCCAGGCAGGAGTTGCACGGCCAGCTTTCCAGACAGTCGGTGGCAAAAGGTATTTGTGCGATAAACCGGCACGGTTACGGGTTTTCTCATGAAAGAAATACAAACTGGTAAGCACGTGACCGAGTTGGTTGGAAAGCACCCGCAGCTTATCGATTGTCTGCTTTTTCTGTGGTTACAGAGGATGCAACTCCAGCTGTGACTTCTACAAAATAGCATTCACTGCTGGAACCACCTCGACTCTTACTCCTGGGAGGCTTGAAAAATTAACTCTCAGGCAGAAGGCCTTTGAAAGCAGCCTCCTCTTGGGAATCTGGCTTGTGGTTTGCACCATCCAGCAGTCTAGTCAAGCTGCAAACCAAAATCATCTGTTGTCTGAAGAGGCGTGGGCCAAAATGACTATGCCTTTTTACTGAGGCTAGATTTCGGGTCCCCTGCAAATGCAGGTGGCTTACGGTGGGGTTTTCAGAAAGGAGATAAAGGGAAAATGCACTCTCTTAACAAAAAAAAAAAAAAAAAGGAAGATAAAGATGGGCTGGTTACACAAAGGGCATTTCATAGCATTTCTCTAGGCACATTATAGGTATTTTATTATTATTATAGTAGCTGTATTAGGAAAGGAACAGCTATAGAGAAGGACCAGCTCTGAACTGTTGCTAACTGTTAACTTTTAGAGGGCAAAATTGGGGTGCTATTTCCATGCAGTCACTTTTACTTTTTAAAAAGAAAAAAATCTCATTTATACATTCTCCCAGATTCTGAGAAGCTCTGTAATAAGAAGTTATGGAAGTCAGAGATCTTTAGGAAGAAAACAAGAGTTTTTCCTCAGGGGCTCAACCACAGTACTCTAAGAAATCAGTCCAGCATCATTATACCTGCTGATATTTGGGTCACAATAGGCCTTTTCAATTTCCTCCATCCTGGAAAGGTCGTTCCAGTTGACCCCATCAAACACCTGCCATCGATACGGCAAATGGTAATGAACAGATCTGCATTTATCTGTAATGAGATCAGACAGAGTCAAGATCACAGTCATAACACAGAGAGCAAGACACATTTTTTACAGTCTGGCTTTATCTCCTGGGCTTTGGCATGAGCAATAACAGCAGAATGCTGAAAACAGAAAGAAATTCAAACACTAGAAGTGTGTGTTTCTCCAGTCTTATCTAGAAAGGCAACATAAGCTCTCATACTGCTGAATGTATTTCAAAGAAACCCCAGCCTTCCCTTCGCTGAGACGTGACATCGGCAGCTGGGAGAGCAGTGTCACAGAGAGGAAGTGTCTGTGTCACACCACCACGTTCCCATCACACAAACACTCCCCCGATGTAGTTGGCTCTCTATTTCCCTTCGAATTCATGGAATGGTTATCAAGGCCTGAATGTTTTTCTTCAGCCCCAGCCCAACAACCGAGGCAGCAGGAAGGACTGCAATGCTCCACAGAACACCTCTGAGAGGGACCCCAGCACAGGCAGCATGCTGTCCTGCTAACATGACTGCTGGGCACTGCTGGAATCGTTGCTTTGCTGCTCAGAAAATAGGAAGCAGCAACTTCTAACTGCTCTGCAGGCCAGACCTGCAGCAGCGCTACGCACCCTTTATATGGCAAGAGGAAGACTTGGACTTTTTTTGTCATTAACCCATCTGTGTTCTCAATGCATGTACATGTTCACACTTGAGTTCAGACCTGCCTAATCCCCCTGCGTGTGCCCATGCTGCTGGACACAGGTGGAGGCTGACCACCAGGCCTCCCTGCTGAGGGAAGCTGACATACCCTCCATGTCTGAGTACAGACCAAACCTCTTACTGACAGGTTTTGAGCCAAACGTGGCTTAGAAAGGCACACTAACTCTCCATCTATTACTGGAGTGTAGCAGTTTGGTGATCACAGTATAGCTACTTTGAGCCTGACCTCCATAGCTAGCACATGGGTACACCGTTCACATTATGCAAGCTCAAAAGTTCATAAACTTAAGCCTTAAGCCTGGTCCTAAAGAAGCAAAGAGTCTGAGAAATGTGATACATACAGGAGTTTCACCTTTTCTGATCCCTGATGTATTTGGTCACAGAACACATGGAAACTAGCCCCAGTAATGAAGGCAACAGTGTCATCTGCTCCTTTCTTCTTTCTTTTTGCTAACAGGGCTGGACTGCATCCTGTCTTGAAAACACTTGAATTAGCTTGAAAAGCTGTAGACAAAACCACACTTGGCCAGATTTCTTTTCTATGATCCATAAAAGAACCATAAAAGAGAGAATTTATTTTTCAAAGCACTGTCGCTTCAAACTACTGTTTAAGAAGAGGTATTATCAAACCCTGAAGTAACTTACTCATCTGCCTCTCAGGAAAGTAGCTTCTGACAGAAGAACTACATCTTTACCAGAACACAAATCCACTACAGAAATGTTAAACACACACAAACGTCTCAAATAGTGATCAGGCAACTTACTGTCCACACGCTACGCAAAAGCAAACACAGTCTGATCAAACTTAAGTGGATCTTTCAACAAGAGCAGGTGGTCAGAAAAGGAACAGTCCTTTAGCAAGTGACTGGATAAGTTCACTGAAAGAAAATCTCGTGGTACCTCCTCATAACCAAGGAAGAGCCTAACCTGGGGGTTAAGTGACTGTTCAGGGACAGCCCCCAGATATGATTGTTTGTATCTATATTGTTCCCCCAGACCTGTGCTATGGGCCACGGCCAGACCGATGATGGACTAGATTTATCTTTAGCTTAGCTAGTGTAACTACTGTGTTTTCTTAAGATGTTCTAATACCTCAGATCACTTTTTAAAGGACTTAATGGGGGAGAATATGGCTATTATCTGATGTACGTAAGATACAGCAGGAATAAAGGATGACATAGTGTTAGCAGTTGCCAATAACGATAGCATTAAGGGCAGCTCTTAAGTGGATCTAATAGTTACAGTAAATGTAAGGGGTTTGCCACGCAAGGGTTTTTCCACAGAAACATAACCCAAGGCCTGCCCCCATCGACAGGACTGCAATAGGCTGTAGCTGGGTCATCTGGAGGAGAAAGGGTTTGAGTGTATCCTCTTGTCGTTCCTCCGATTACGTTTGTAATTCTGTTTGTAACTCTGACAGTGTTTATCAATCACTTGGAAACAAAGCCAATGAGTGAGAAGGCACAATCACCACTGCCACCCTGTATGCCACCACGCTTCCCAGTCATGGGGCAGGAGTGCCTCTGGAGACACTGCTCGCTGAAGATAACATTGCTTTTTTATAAAGCTTACCTTTATGTTTGCAGTACTTCCAGACGTAGAACACACATATCTCATCACACTCATCTTCTTTACTGTCCTTTGAAGCTTTAGCAGAGGAACCGTCTTTTTCATCTACAGGGAAGAAGACATCAGTCCTTATTTGCCCTACCAAAACACAACTCTGAAGAGAAGGACATTCCATTTGGTATTTCATCCCAGAAATAACAAGGAGCTGACTGCAGTAGCTAAGTCAAGCACTTTCAGAATCTGACTATCCCCCATACAGCCCACTGCATGAGTTAGGGCTTTGTGACTGACTAATAAACCCCTACAATGGAAGAAGTCTTGGTGGAGACGGCCAAGGGCAATGTCATGAAGCCCAAGAAGTAACACAGGGCATGACTGACCACTGCTGTTGCAGAGAAGCTGACTTTGTCTCTACACAGAGGGCACTCCACTGTTGATAACTGGCTATGTGAGCTGAGCGATCAGCTGGTGGAATAAATGTTTCTCCCCAAATGAGCCAGACCAGCATGGGGGACAGTGAGTATGGAGCACAGCCCACAGCACAGAGGTATTTCAAAGGGAGCAACAGGCTTGAGCTGGCTTCAACCCACATATTCCTTCATGGGGACTGGGGACACCCAGTGCCACGACGATGAGCATATTATACAGACCAGTAATGGGAATCACATTGGTATTGTGACTGAATTGTGTATTGTATTGTGACTCAATTGCTGTGAGTTGCTAAATGTAACTTTCAATTCTATTGTATTGTGTTTTCAGTATGTTTATCTACCTGCTAAATCAGAAATCCTGCTTAACATCAAGTATCTTCAAATGAGTAAATCTGATATTAAACATTATACCCTCTGCGCAAGGAATATCTAAAAGAAGCTGTTCTGAGAGTGTTGGACTCTGACAGGCTGTAGAGCTGAGGCCCTTCTGCCCTGAAAGACAGGAGATTTATGAGTTCCTATTCGCTCACTGGAAGGTGTATCAAGACATCTGCTCTACTGACAAAGCTATCCCCATTCCCAGTGGAACAGAAGGCTAGGAAAGACATCACACACACGGATACAACATTGCCTCCTTTCCTGGAAGGAAGCAATGTGTCCAGAATGGTAGAAAGATCAATCTCAGACTATTCCCCATTGTGCTGCACAATGCCTGGGCAGAAATCTCAACCCTACTCTGCAAGCTGTCCACTACTATGGCTTTCAGCATACAGCAGAGTAAGCACATAAGCTGCACTCTGACTACTGTAGGGGGCTATGGGGCTCTGTGAAACCAAATCCCAATGAGAACCACTAATCTCAAGAGCTGAAGGATTAGAAACAAACCTTTGTCTTTGCCTTTGCCTTCAGCTCCTGTACCTTCAGCTTCCACACCTTCATCTTCACCTCCAGCTCCTGCACCTTCTTCTTCACCTCCAGCTCCTGCACCTTCTTCACCTCCATCTCCTGTTGGCAACTGTTGTTGGTCCTGAACAAATACATTGCTGCTGGGACCTGCATGAGAAAACTGAATGAACTGCACTTCTGGACCAGAACCTCAGCTAGCTGGCAACATCTCAATTTGTGTGTTGAGAATTATGTCCATCACACATATAATTTTTCCCTGGCACTCCACTGTTGATACATCAGCAATACCAGCTACAAATCCCAGCTAGTCACAGGCAGCAGCAGCCACTTGATAGCAATTTTGTGTGCAGTATTTCAGGCAATAGTGATGCAGCTGTCCCTCTCACACGACTCAACTTTGACTTACTCCATTCCTGAAAGCAGATCAGTGGCAGAAGGGGACAAAAATATGTACGTCTTGTAAGAGGTGAAACAGGAAAGCTGATTCTACATGGAAGTAGTTGGTACTTACCTTGGTATTTATTTGAAAGTTGCACATGCACTGTGGAGCCCGCTTTTTGCAAAGGTATCCTCGGTTGTCTACCCCTTCTATCTGCTGGGTGTTTCCATGACTTTTCGTGTGGTTTGTAGTTGGGTGCTGAAAGCACAGAAAGGATGATGGGGTCTAGCTGCAAGAACAGCTTCTACCTCTAGCAAACTCAGAATCCTATTTAAACCCAGTGTTTCCTAAAACTTACTTTTCCCCTTCTTCAGTTCCTTGTTGAATTCCACATGCTTGTGATCATATATAGTCTGGATGTTTGAAGCTATCTTCCTGTCAATGCCTCCACTTTCCAACAATCTCAATTCATGGTCATTCAAGAGGTTATGGGACCTCTTGCATGGAAGAAACCTACATTCCCCATGGAGAAAGTGTCGACAAATATGAAGCCTGTTGCAGTTATTTTGCTGGTTGCAGGTACTATCCTTCCTGTTGTAAAACTGACAGACCTACAAGTGGGAAGGATAGATACAATATGAAATGGAAAAGCAGGTTAGATTGAGTGGGGTTTTTTTTCCTTTGTTCTATAGGCGTGCAGCTTTAACAGCAGAAGAAAACAGTGACTAAAAGGCATGTGCTCATTGTGACTTTTAATCTGGACAGATGTCTTGCACAGAAGGGCAGGCATTTTCAGATGACTCATGCATTTTCAGGTCTGAAGTTGTACACAGGTTGTTGGGTTTGTTTTTTTCCCAAGAAGAAAAGCCAATCCAACAAGCATTCATTTGTGGCACTCCTAAGTAGGACAGTTACATAACAGCTGATTGTTTTACAGGTATTCTATTAAAAAAAGCAGCCAACAAAACAAAACAAACCCAAAACGATAACAAAGAACAAATGTCTCCATAAAAATATGTATACTCTATCAAATGAGGTATTATTTCATAGAACTGAAACTGCATTCGCACTTCCTATTTGTAAAGCTTATTCTTAACTGAAGATCTGGGCATCTAAGAATGCTCAGAAGAATGCTTTGAGATTAGAGTACACATGGAAAAAGCAACGAACTCCTGTACACCTCTGCTCGCCAAAAAAGAAGACATGCAGTGAATTGGAGCCAAAGATAAAACACACCCCAAAAACTCCTTCATCTTGCCCACCAAGCACCACAGCAACACTTCTGCTCCTGCAGTACAGAGGAGCTGGCTGCAACAAGAAAGATGCCTTGAGGAGAACACACAGCTGTCTGGCAGACAGCCCCAGCATCACCAGAACTACCACAGTTCCCCTCCCAAGCCTTGTTCCAAGTAACAGAGACAGTTTTTTTATGCTGTGTTGCAACTGAATATATATAGATTTACACAGCAACCAGGAAATTAAAGATTGCTGGGATGGCTGAAAGACTGAAAAATCAGGCCAGTGTCAACTGCAAAACAACTCTTTACTGGCTTCATACCCACTAATGATGCCCATGGCCAAGGGCAAATTCCTCATTGCTATCAGCCAGTATCAGGTACAGAACAATCCTCTTCACAAACTTACCCTCAGTTAGGTGGGAGCACACAGAGCCACAGACCTGGTGTAATTTCAGGGAGCACTGATGGGGAAGCAGAAACCAAAGGGAGTTGTCTTCTTTCTTCCTCACCTTTCCTCTGTCACTGTGGATACTTAATGCTTTTCTACACCTAACACCCCCAAGAATGCTCTCATTTGCTTTTGACATCTTATTTTGGGGATCTGGACTTGTTCTGGTTTTGCTTGTCCTACTGGATTATTCTGCTTGCACCAAATACCCTTCCCGTCTGCTCTGCAGGATTTTAGTCTTACCAGATACCTTGCAGATTTTACTTCTACATGTTTTCCTGCACCCTGTTGTGCAGCTATACCACAACTTTCCATTTATCACCCTGCAATCATGGCTATTATTTATATATTTATGCTTAACTGCATCACAAAATGCTATCAGTGGTGTTACAATCTTGGGTGCCCATGCAAGGTGCTGGCAGCAGGGGTGGCCTCTGTGAGAAGAAGCCACGAGCTGCCCTGTGCTGAGGACAGCTGGCTCCAGCAGACCCACTGCAGGATGCAGCTTAGCCCATCAGCCAAGCTGGTGGCACCTCTGGGAAAATGGATTGATGTTAGACACTGGTTTTAGGGGCCAGAGCATGGGAATTACTTCCACGCTTGCATTTTCCTGCTCAAGAGAGTAGAGGAAAAAAAGCAGCTAAAGCACAGAATCAGGTAAAAGCTGAGAGAGTATTAAAAATACAAACATTTTGTATGAAGCATCCCTTACATAAAGCATCACTTTAGACTAGTGGAGATACCAGCCACTGAAGTTACAAAGCAAAGCTCCCAGACACTTAAAGATGCTGAATCTGGTTGAGAACAGTTTTGTAGAGCATCTAGAGGAAGATGCATTAAAAGATGATGTTAGTGTGCAAGATGAATTTTTTTATGTGGAAGCATCAGAATAAACTACCAAACCAGGACAAAGTGCTGCTTCGTCTAAATAAGGAATTCATTATTTAGCTACATCAAGAAAGCACCCTTCTCTGTGCATTTCCCAACAAGCAAAAAGCAGGAGAGCCAGAAGGAAGATGAGGGAAAATGTAACAACCCCTGATTTTGGGGTGTTCTTGTGTTTTTCTTCCTCTGTACCCGAGTTCAGGCCACAGAGGACAAAAGTTTCCTCTAGCTTGAGAGCTTTGTATGTGCCATTTGTCAGCGTGCCCAGTCAGTTAGCATCTCTAAGCAAGAGGCAGCCAAGCTGGCTTTCACACCAACTCTCCCAGCTCTCAGGTTCATGAATGGCCTGTGGTTTCTGTTGGTTCTCCTACTTTACTCCATAACAGGAGTCAAGGTGCTCAATTAGAGGTAATTAATGATGCCTGCCAGCAGCCAGGCCTGAACAGATCTATGGATCTGCTCATTGCTGGGAATAATTAAACAAGAAACAAGTTTCAGATGCAGCTGAGCATCACACAGGATTATTAATCCTCCTTGCTCGTCGCCACCATGCTCCTTGGATCTGCCAGCACAACATGTTTTAAAACACTGCACACACAGACACACAAAAAAGTCTCTTTTGTAAAAGCCCAGCACTGGCACAGCGGGGAATATGCAAGCAATAGGACTGTTATGCCAACAGATCTGTAGAGCTCACAACCTCCAGAAGATAAACACCCAAGTAGAATCCTGATCATTTCTTCAGCAGGAAAGCTGTAACCAGAAAAGGATCTGGCTTTGAAACAGCCACACCTTTAAGACAGCATTGCCCTCATGCATGCACGCAGAACCAGGATGGATTGTTCAGCCAAATTTAACAAAAATCAATGACTTGCAAACAAATCAGAGGTTGCTTTGTATAAAATTAGTGCATGCAAACTCAGTGCACTTTGGAAGGGGCAGATATCACACAAAACTGACTGCAGTCCTTTGGTCATTTTCTCATAGATTTTTTTTTTTACTTTCCCAATACCATCAAGCACCAGAATGTGCAGAGCTACTATCCTGGTTTTGGCTGGGACAGAGTTAATTTTCTTCCTAGTGGCTGGTACAGTGACGGGTTTTGGATTTAGTGTGAGAAAAATGTTGATAACACACAGATGTTTTAGTTGTTGCTAAGTAGCACTTATCCTAAGACAAAGGTTTTCCAGTTTCTCGTGCTCTGACAGTGAGGAGGGGCACAAGCAGCTGAGAGGGAGCATGGCCAGGACAGAGGACACAAACTAGCCAAAGAGATATTCCATACCACAGGACATCATGAGCAGAATATAAACTGAGGGGAGTGGGACAGGACGGGTGGATTGCTGCTTGGGGACTGGCTGGGCATCTGTGAGCAGGTGGTGAGCCATTGCATTGTGCATCCCTTGTCTTTCTTGGGTTACCTCTTTTATCTCTTTGTGTTATCTTCCTTTTTTATTACAGTTACTATAATCACAGAATGTTAATGGTTGGAAGGGACCTCTGGAGATCACCTAGTCCAAGCCTCCTGCCAGAGCAGGACCACCTAGAGCAGGTCACACAGGAACGAGTCCAGGTGGGTTTTAAATGTCTCCAGAGAAGGAGATTCCACAACCCCTCTGAGCAGTCTGTTCCAGAGCTCTGTGACCCTCACAGTGAAAGTTTTTCCTTATGCTTCTGCGGAACCTTTTATGCTCCAGCTTACACCCGTTGCCCCTTGTCCTGTCACTGTACATCACTGAGCAGAGCCTGGCTCCATCCTCCCGACACTCGCCCTTTACATGTTTATAAACATTAATGAGGTCACCCCTCAGTCTCCTCTTCTCCAAGCTAGAGACCCAGCTCCCTCAGCCTTTCCTCATAAGGGAAATGATGTTCCACTCCCTTAATCATCTTTGTGGCTCTGCGCTGGACTCTCTCAAGTAGTTCCCTGTCCTTCTTGAACTGAGGGGCCCAGAACTGGACACAGTATTCCAGATGAGGTCTCACCAGGGTAGAGTAGAGGGGAAGGAGAACCTCTCTCGACCTACTAACCACACCCCTTCTAATACACCCCAGGATGCCACTGGCCTTATATAAAAGAATATTTTATTTTATTTTGAGTATTAAACTGTTCTTATCTCAGCCCATGAGGGGTTTTTTTTGTTTGTTTGTGTGAATTCTCCTCTCATCCCACCATGGGGGCAGGGGAGGAGCACGCGAGCAGCTGCGTGGTGCTCAGTTACTGGCTGGGGTTAAACCACGGCTCCTACATTGGCTGAAAAGGGAAACAGCCCCTCACTTCCTAATCTCCAATGTTTCTTGGAGAAGAGACAACAAACTTAGCTGTGGTCAGGCCTTTTATCCTGTAAGCGTGTGCAATTATTGTGAACTTTCACCCCTGCCTTGCTTACCTCACTGTGTAAATCTCTGGTGAGGTTGCTGACTTTTTTTTGTTTGCTTGTTTTGAGTAACTTTAGGGCTTTCCTGCTGAGATAACAGGAACTGCAGGCAAAACAGGCTGCAGCCTTGCTGTCTGCTTCCTGCTGTCTGACAGTAGGCCTGCTGCTGACAAGTCATAGATGACATGGCCTTATCCAGGTGCAAGCCTTCTATTTGTGCAAGCAACACATGCCTCAGTGTTTAACAGTTTTATGGCTGATTTTTTTTTTTTTTGGTTGTAAGTACAGGGCACTTTCACAACCCTGGCTCTATATTGTTTTCTTCTGATGGTTTCACACACAGCCATTTCCAGTCATACTTCATTCAGGCTGATCTTTGTATTACTGTTACATATCTCAACAGCTTGAAGTTGAGATCAGAACTCTATACTCTCTTGCCCTCTCCCATTCCTAACTGACACAGGCTTTTCTTAAGAAATGAGTGCAACTCACATCAGGGAGGAGGAAAGGGTCATTCTGGAGAAGCAGCACTCGCAGCTCGTTCTCACTGAGGCCAGATAACTCATGGGTCTTCAGAACTTTTTTGTTCTCGGCGTTGATGATGTCATGTGAATACTTACACGATCTGCAAGAAAATACACAGAAATATCAATGTTTGCTTCTTCCATCACGTTGATTTAAAGAAGAACCTCAGATAACATGTATGGAAAAGGATGTAAACACGCTCAAGCAAAACACAGTTGGGGTGTATAAAACCACATCTCGTTCTAATCGTTGTCTGTCATTGTGTGTTTGACAAGTAGAACATTGGTGTTCAGATAGCAGAGGCCTGGGATAGACTCAGAGGCACCCTCTTGAACATGCCTGAGACTCTTGCCCTGCTGTGGGAAAGATCAAAGCACAGTGGTAACCTAAGCCTGAGTGAATCCCCGAAACACAGCTGCAAACAGCAGGTTCAGCATCCCCAGCAAGGACCGAGCTCCACGGTGCCCGTTTCTCTGCCCGGGTGTTGCTTCAGGGATCCCCTGGCTGGCGAGGTAAGGAAAAGAAATGTACTCTTTGCGTTTCATCCATGGTTTTGTAGCTGCTCCTGCGTCCCACCTGTGCCAGCTCACACAACGCGCAACTCGGGAAAAGCCACGGGGAGAAAGGTGGTTTGGTGAAAGTCTCCGTGGACGTTTAGATGGTCTCTGTAATTAGCTAGAGAAGGGACTGAACACCATCGTAACTCTGTGAAATACAGCAGCCTTATCATCCCTGTTTTAAACACTGATCTGGCCAGAAAGATAGCAGCACAGAGTTGAAGTCAAGTCTGTTTACCCCATCTGTACCTGTTAATCTGTCAGACTCAAGTCTGTTCCCTTTATCCTTTTAGCCTCTAGTTAACACAGGAAACTCTCCTTGTGAAAGCTTTTCTACCTCATGCTGTATCTGATCCAACCCTGTACAGACCCTTGTGTGGACATTTTGCCCCTGACCCCTGCTACCTGTTGGACACGCTGCTTTGTAGGCAAATAAACAAGAACGAAAAGTCTGAAGGGCAGAAACGTGCCATCTTTGGTCCCGAGAAACGATCTTCTCAGGATATGAAGATTCTGTAGGCACTGGATTAAGGGCCATGAAGGCAGGTGAGCTACACGGTATGCGAAGCGGGAGCCACCAGCAGCGTTCCTCCACCGCTGACTTCAGATGCCACCGGCTCTCCCGTGGTCATCTACAGCACTTGAGTACACATCTCTAAGTCGAGAGTTGAAACAGTCCACAAATGATCACAACAATCACCTGAGTTTAATAACACATTTAGGAAAAAAGCAGTGAAAAGCTACTTGCCAGGCACAAGTTAAAAATTGGTTTAACTGGGCTAAAATCCTGATTCCACTAAATAGGGAGACACAGTAACTTGCACAGACATTTTTCTTTCCAGAGATTCTAAACCAAAAAGGATGCCAGATACGGAAGCATGGTCAGATTTTACCTTATCAGTTAAAAAATATTCTCTGCCTTGATCCATGCGGCCCACCTAGTAGTATTTCTGTCCCCTTATTTTAATCAACCTCCCTCCCACGAAAGGCACACTCTTTATTTTATTAATTATTACTACATGCAAAGGTGATTTTAAACACTTAAATGCTCTTGAGAGGACAGAATGGTTTATCATTACAAAGGGAACCTCCTCATTGCACATTTTAGTTCAGAGGGAACCATTCAGCACAAGTGCCTACATGCACTTGAAGGTCAGTGAATCACACGGAAGCTCACCGTACAGTCAGCAAAGTGGGAAACGGTGAGACAATCCTAGCATCCTAAGACTTTGCTACTCCTATGTTGAGATCAACCTCGCCTTTCTCCCCCCATCTCGTCAAACACAAGCACACAGCGAGATGTTTTGCTGGGGCAGAAGAGGAGGAACGTGGTGGGGGTATCAGCACATCACTAGCGCTGCAACAGCGCAAGGCCTGGAGCGTGGGGGCTTAGGCTGCACATTCTTCCATCAGAGCTCACTGCTACCACTGACTGTCACTGAAAAGCTTCTGGTTTCCACTTCTGCGTTTGGTTTTGGTTTCCTTTATCAGTATTTTTTTTTTACACTAGGTGCCAGCTTTGGCCAGCCTGTGCCTAGAGAGAGGCTGCCAGGCGTAACCCCCCTGCGAGCAATCCCTGCAGCCAGAAAACAGGACCGAGGTACCTCCAGGAAATGAAGCACTGCTGCTCACAGGAGTGGCTGCAAGTGGAGCAGTGGCTTATGGCTAAATTAAATGTTTGGAACCTTCTACATTAAACCCAGACAGCACACTAGCATTTTGCTTCTTTATTCCTACAGAAAGAAGTGTACACTGCTTCATCCAGATACTGGTGAGGGACAGGAGTGCAGGCAAGCAGCTTTAAAAAAAAAAAGTTGGTTTTTTTCTTTTTTAATACCATAATACAGAAAAAAGTGTAGTGATTTAACCCCTGTGTGTGGTTTAACCCAACTCCTCATTCGCTCCTTCCCCTGCCCCCGGTGGGATGGGGAGGAGAATCCAAAGAAAAAAACCTCGCGGGTTGAGATAAGGGCAGTTTAACAGGGTGTGAGGAGGAAAGAAGAATGAACAGTCACAGCATCACGGATAAAAGAACACACGGAGCCCTCCCCACTTCCCACCCTGAGTATGCAGTAGGGTGAGGTTCGCAGCGTGCCCGTGGCGACTTCGGGCCACCTACCCCGGCTGCGTCCCCTCAGCTTCTCCTGAAAACTGGCTCTGTCCCAGCCGAACCCAAGGACAGGACACGACGACGACAACCAGGCTTTAGACAACCGCAACCTACCGCGCTCACCTCGGACTTTTAGCAAGACAGAACACCGAGAGGATCCGTGGCGAGCACGAAACGCTCGGTGCGAGGCTGTACCCGAGGGGGAGGACGGGGGTGGAGCCTCTCCTCCCGCAGGGAGCTAGGGCAGAGGGGGCCGCGGCGGGAGCCGAGCTACAGGAACGGCCGCAGGCTGCCGCCCAGCCGCCCCGGGCCAGTCCCGGCGGCAGCAGCGTGCGGGGAGAAGCCCGAAGGGGTCGTGGGGGGGTGTGTGTGGGGTGCCCCCGTCCCCTGCCCTGCCCTCGGGCGGCCGGCACCAGCGGCTGCCCGCGCCCCGCCGGCGCTCACCTGGGCCCCAGGTTGCACTTGCCCATGAGGTGGAGCTTGCAGAGGTGCAGCCGCTCGCAGCCGCCGCACTCCTTGCGGACGCAGATCCGCACGGACGACACGGCCAGGACCCGGTGGTCGCCGCCGCCGCCGCCGCCGCCCGGCAGCACCAGGAACCGCTGTGGGCCCGCGGTCAGCAGCGTCTCCTCCAGCTGCTGCGCAGAGAGATCGATGTGCTGCCGCAGCTCCAGCAGCCCCAGCTGCCCGCCGTGGCCGCACAGGGTCTTGGTGAGGAAGCAGCACACCGCCGGGTCGCTCATCCTCCCGGCTTCGCCTCGGCGGCACCGGGCGGGGAAGAACCGGGAGGAAGGCTCGGGAGGAATCGAAAGTGAAGGCGCGGGGCGGGGCCTGCCGCCGGGAGAGGGCGGGGGTGGAAGGCGGGAAGTCGCCCATGGGCCCGGCGCCGGTGGAGCGCGGCGGCCTGCTCGGCTGAAAGCTGCCCGGGAGACGAGCGACGAGAAGAAGGGATTGAACAGGGTGTGTTCGTTGGTTGGTTTAGTTTTGTTGGGTTTTTTTTTAAACGCCGGATTCCTTGCGGTTTCTGATGTTTCGACTGGGTGATGAGCTGCCACCTGGATGAAATGCTGTGTGTGGTATTGTCACAGGTCCCTGTATGCCATGTACGGCTCCCGCTAGTCCTTCCCAGGAGGAATCCGCCCACTGAAGGATTTCCTCGCTTCTGTTCTCTTGACCTCCTGTGCGCTCTTACGGGGCGCATAGAATGTGTCCAGCAGGTCACGAGGGGTTCTCTTCCCCCACTGTTCTGCACCAGTGAGACCACATCTGGAGAACTGTCTCCAGTTACGAGCTCCTCAGTTCAAGAGAGACAGGGAAATACTAGAGGGAGTCCAACAGAGAGCTACGAAGAAGGTGAAGGAATATCTCTCATGTGAGGAAATGCTGAGAGACCTGGGGCTGTTTAGCCTGGAAAAGAGAAGACACAGAGAGGATCCTATTAATGTTTACAGATATCTGCAGGGTGGGTGTCAAGTAGAAGGGGCCAGGCTCTTTTCAGTGGTGCCCTGGGATAGGACA
>WTSP01010046.1:0-29317 GCA_025331215.1 Actenoides lindsayi
CCCATTTATACCCTAGTCGAGGGTGTACTGTGGTCATCCTAATTGGCTGAGAGGCAAACCCAGACAAGCCCAGACCCTGAGCCTGTTACCTAAGGGTCCGGACCCTGAGGTCCCTGTCAGTCACCGTGAGGTGCAGCTTAACAGCCCAGGCCCCAAACCCCAAACCGCTCTGGCACACCCTGTTTGCTTTGTCTGTTTGTCTGTCTGGGAGCCTGCCCCTGCCACAGTACTCCATAACAAAGTCTCAGTATTGAGAAAATTGATGGCTAGTTTCTAATAATTTTTGCTATTATAATTATTTTTAATACATCTTGACAAATGTTTTATGCTAGATGTAGCAATTTCTTGATATTCAAGGAATAGACTTTGAAAATATCCTTTTAATTCTGGATTTTGTGTGCCTAACGCCATAACTTTAGGCACATCATGCTAGGTATAAAAAAAGCTTTTAAAAGGCTCTGAAAAGTCATGATGTTCTTTACAGCAGAGGCCTCTCATTTCTTTCAGGTATTTCAGGTAGTGCTGTAGCCAAAAGCTTTTAGTAACATAGACCAAGTGCTTTTGGATTTGAGGTGGGAGGGTATAGGTGGTATTTTCACATGAAAAATCTTGGTACAGGAAAACATTTAAACAAAAAATTACTGTATTTGAAGCAGGAATATATGACAATATTTGGCTTTTATATTTGGAGTGCATATTTTCTCTTTAAAAATCCTTTCAAATTTGACCAAGTTATCTTCAGAAATAATATATTTCTTTGACTTTCATTCTAGATCAGCTGGAGTTTAGCAAATCCCAGTTACTGTTTCTTTTCTAGTCAGCAGTGTCTGCTTTGGTGTATGTTTGCAGTTCTACAGAAGAGCTAACACATACTTCCTGGCTTGCTTGGCTGTTGTTGAGTGTTCCTTGTTTTGCTCTGGGGTGAGCTGGAGCATTTTGTGATGTGACTTTGATGCACGCTGAATGTCTGCATAGTTGGAGCGAACTGAAATTGGGCAAGTGGAGTGTGCCAGAACTTGGAGGTAGTGTTGGGGAAGAGAGGAAGAAGAGAAGGAGAGGTTTCATGCAGAAGCTCAGCTGACTAATGCTGTCCTGAGGAGTTTCTCCTCCCTGCCTCTTGTATGTAGTGTCCTGAATAGCCCTGGATACTCACTGAA
Source organism: Actenoides lindsayi (assembly GCA_025331215.1). Lineage (NCBI taxonomy): Eukaryota > Metazoa > Chordata > Aves > Coraciiformes > Alcedinidae > Actenoides > Actenoides lindsayi. The sequence continues at coordinate 1,158 of WTSP01010046.1, forward strand.
ACCGTGTGTTATCACTGGTGGGGTTCATTGCATCTTTCTCAGTAGGAGTATCTTGTTAGCTTTTGCCTGATGGGTGGAAGTATTGCATGCTGACAGATGTGATTCAGTTCAGTAAAATCTGTGTTTTGAATTATGTTCACTTTATAGTTGTTTCAAAGGTCTGTAGTAGAAAAGCTGGTCATATTAGTACTTCACAGACATAGTTTAGTGTGGTGCCTGAAGGAAGTTTCCAAGAGCAAATGTATTTTCAGAATAAGATTCAGTGGAAATGCACTGAAAGTATGAGAACAAAGAGGGAAGCAAGCCACTGACTAGCCCATTAGATGAACATCATCTGTACACTATGCTGAGGCTGGGAGTATGTGGTTGTGTACTGCTTGCATTATCATGTATACATGTGCAGGAAGGGATCGAAGTCTGAAGATAGAATCAAGAAGCCTTCCTGTTCTGGCATCCCATGCCCTGAAGGATGCGTGTCTTGGCAGCCCGAGTGCTTTTTTAATGCTGAGCTGGTCTGTGAGCTGCCTTATGTACAAGTTTGTGCAAGTGTACATATGGATGGAGCTTGTGTACGTGTAGGGACTTGGTATCCCAAACTAGGAGTGTCTGCACTTCAGTTTTCATTGTTTAAGGTTAATTTGAAGGTTAATTTAAGTTGTGCATAACTTCCATTCTGTGCAATACTGGCAGGCTTTTTCTTGTGCATGAAGAGTCAATGCTTAATACTGCTACATATCTCAAAGTCATGGTAATTTATTTTTTTGTTGTTGAGAATGTGTGGAGTTACTGTTCTGTTCGCCAGCACGTTGTCAAGTGGCAAAGTTGGGAAGGGATCTCATGGTCTCCTAAAGGCAGCATTTGGAAGCTTCTTAAATGGATGTTGCATTTTCTGGAAGTTGTGTGGCTCAGGACCACTTATCGTTCCACTGTCCTGTTGCACCTCCTTAATCTTCCTCCCATCCTCAAAGCCTGCCTTTGCTTGGGGAGAAGGCACCTTTTAGTGTGTTAAGATGTCCTTGATTGCACATGATGACTGTATTTGTACCTGTCTGCAGTACTGGGAAGGAAGTTGTGTTGAAGTTTTTCTTGATCTGTGACATTAAGTCTGGTGTGCTCTACAAACTTGAAAGTCATTGTTATAAACCTTTACAGAAGACAAATGTGAAGAAGGAAGTAAATGAGGAATGGCAGAGGGGAGGGCTGGGGCTCTGCAGTGTTGTCGAAGTTACTCAGAGCTGGTTTTTTTCACATATGAACTTTTGCCCGGAATGTGATGATTCCACTTGTTTCTGAAGGTGAGATTATTTGCATTGTGGAAGCACTGACAAATACCCAGTAGTCTCACCAGCTGCTTCTTTTCTTTTAAGTAGACATAGTGGGAACACATTGCTTAGTGTAACTAATAAAAAGGTGTTTATGATGACTTGAATGCAACAATAATATTTGTTTTTTCCACATGAAATATTCAACTTTCTTCTACAGTCTTTAGATTGAAAGGGTGACTCTTCTCATGATGCTGTATTAAGACTGGGGGTGCTTTTAAAACAGACTTCCGTAGACTCAGAATTAAATTTTGGCAAATGTGTGTATTTTAGCATTCTCCTGTGCTTTTAATTGGTCTCCTCCCCTTTTTTTTGGTGTAATGCTTCCATTTTGTCTGGGCGATCAAATAGCTGTCGTTGAGGCTTCTCATTGTCTGACCTTTTGTTTCACAAATATCTTTCAAGGCTAAGAACCTCAAGAACAATATCATCCTCTACTTGGCACTTACCAGCTTACTGCTCCCTATGCTTTTCTTCTCTTTACTTAACGATTTTTCAGTTGGTCAGATTTCCACCTTGCTGTTAGCCTAGGTGTTCAGATGCAGAACTAAGTGGTACTGTTGATCTTGTCTCTTGTTTTGTTTGCTGTGAGCCCCACGCTCTCTGAAGACACACGCAACTGTGTACATTTGTTACTGTTGAATACATGGAACTTCTTCACTGTCTAAAAGCACTTAGGCACAGTAATAAAAGGCTAGATAGAGAATTAGAAATGTAATCTCCTCTTTTGATCCTTGTATGGTTTTTTTTTATCCTTTTCTATAGGGCTTTTTCACACTGGGAAGTTAATGCCCACTAAGTAAAGGTGTGAATTTACAGCACTTACCTACTTCATAGAATCACAGAATGGCTTGAGTTGGAAGGGACCTTAAAGATCACGCAGTTCCAACCCTCTGCCATGGGCAGGTGCACCTCCCAATAGACCAGGTTGCTCAAAGTCATGTTACTTCGCAGGTGCTCTGCTGCTGTCCCAAGGCTGCTGGAGTTGTCCTGTCTTTTTTCCCCACTTCTGCACTGCTGCTGCTGTTGACATCAAACAGAATGCAGTCACGTGGGAAACAGTGGCTGTCATGAGCTCAGTGCCCCCAAAAGGGTCCCTGTCAGAGTCCTGCATCGTTGTGGGGAATATGCAAGGAGCTTGCAGATATCTGTCTCTTCAGTGTTCTTTCTCACCTTATGTTCCCCTACTGCCACTGCTAATTGTTTTCTTTCACAGATAGTTACATTGCTCCTGTGTCTGACTTTGGTTATTTCAGAGGAAAGCCTTCTTATTATTTCAAGCAGTGCTTTAATTAACCCCTATAAATGTATGGAGTTAACAGCCAGGGACTTGTGTTTCCTAAAACCTCTGTAATGCCTGAACAATACTTTTCCCACCAGTAGAGGAAGCAACTGGGTATGTAACTTTGAGGACCTTGTGAACTACTGACTTAAAAGGGGAGGAGATCCAAGAAAAACTGTTCTTTGAACAGCTGCAGCTGTTACCTGCTGGTGAGAAATACTTGCAGTTTGCAGCTCAGCGGATAAGCTCGGCACTTACACCATTGCCTTGCAAAACACCACCACAAACGTTGGCATTGCCTACAGGAGTGTCCCAACTATCCTAACAGAGCCTTATGAATGCAAGAAATCCAAGACCGTGGGTCGTGGGCAAGCTGCAGAACAATCATTATTCTTTCCTTTCATTGTCCTGTGTTCCATCTGCTCTAAGGTGGTTGTGTGGGATATTTCTTTCCTACATGCTTTGGTATCCAAGAGTGGCTAGTCAAGTCCTAGATTTTCTGCTCTCCAGAGCGCGTTTCTGCAGCCACACATGGTACAGCTGTCTTAGCTGGGAAAATTACTAGGTGAAAATACAATTTAGTGTCCGTAATAGAAGATAACTTTGAATCCCTCAGCCTTTTGTCCTTTACTGTAAAGCACCTTTTATGGAGGTATATTGAGTCAAGCTGAACTGATTCCTTTAATAAGAGGAATATAAAGAACTTCCTTCTGACCCCTGCCACCAAAAATATCTATAGGTATTTTTGAGGGAAAAGATTTACTCTGAGAAGGCACTTGGCCACAGCATGGGCTCCACTCTGCCTGGTTTTGGCTAAAGCACTAGAGTTTCACTCCATTTGTTGTGAAAGAAATTGAGTTGAGAGATATCCCTAGGGCTTTTTGGTTTGGATTTTTCTTTTTTTTTTTTTTTTTTTTTTCTTTCTTTTTGTGTCAATTCCTCTGCTCTGAAAAGTGGGAGGAGAAATGAAAATGAGGAAGAAATAAGAACCCACATCTGCTTTGTCTCTGCTATCAGTAAAAATTTCATTTTCATAGCAGATCTTGAACAAAATTGATGTTCATGTTTTGCTAATACCGTTTCTATTACTCCAGTAAGCCCTGGAATATTTTTGGCGTTTCATTAGCTGCTATTTTGACAGTGAAGTATCACATAAAGATTAACTCATATTCATTATTTGACTTGTACTTTTCGTAGTACAGAGCTGGATATGTTGTACTTTTTAATGTTTGAGTTGTCTAACTTACCTTTGACAGGTGCTGTTTTCAAACCTGAGAGCTAATGTATGATTTTGTTCACTTTTTAGACGAGACAAGCTATGGATTTGTATGGAGTTTTGTGGAGGTGGCTCTCTACAGGATATTTATCATGGTATGTCAAAACTGTAGTTCCTTAAAGGCTTAAGTAAAGCTCGTTTTCAAAACAGAGATGATTACAGTGTTTTGGAATCAGAGAGGAGGAATCCTATATTTAGTATCCATAATAATCCATTGAATGTCAGTTTTAGCTTATGTATTTACATAATTGTTTGGGTTTGGTTTTTTTAAACAAAATTAGCTATATTGGGATTTTTTTGGAGCAGCAGAAGTTATTTCCTTCAGTAGCTCATATATCCATCACTACTTTTCAAAGGCTGTAAAATTAGGCAATATTGTATAGTAAAAATAAAAACATATCTCCTGGTGTGCTGTCTTCATAGCCATTTTGTTTCTGAGCTTTTGAACTTTGCTTCATTATATTCTGTACCACTGCCTACACCTAGATAAGTGAATTGATTATCATGGATGCTCTTTCCTTTTGTAAACAGTGATGGTTCTGTGTGTTTGTATAGCAGTAGTGTCAAGAGGGTGTCTGTGTTTCTTTCTTTCTTTTTTTTTAACGCTGGATGCATGATGTGAAAAGTAAAGGTAGCCTATATATTTGCTTTAGGCTTAGGTCCAATGTGGCCAAAGAAGCAAGGGGCATGTATCAATCTATTGCATAAAGAGAGAATCAGTCAGTTGACTGCTAGTTTTCAAGAAACAAAAATCAGTTCTGAGGGACTTTATTGCCCTGGAATTAAGACTTGCTTAGGAAAGAAATATGCCAGAAGTGAGTAATGGCTCTGTGGTTCTTAGGTGATACTTTTCAAACAGGAAATCCATCCATATTCTAAATTGTGAAGATTTTACACGTAAGGATCTTCACATCCTTCTCCTGTGAATAAACAGCATGTATGCCTTTTTACATTTAATTTGGGTGCAATGAAAACAAAGCACCAGTTCACGAGTTCAGATAAGGCTCATGGTGCAGTCATTTGAGCATGGCCTTATTAATCCTTCACATCACTGCTAGTGCTTATAGAGGCATTGTATCTAATAGGCTTTGTTATGTGGAACACCTGTAGAGTAGGAAATGAGCTTGTGCTGCATAAATGCCTGAACAGATGTTGTACAGGAACTGTTTCCTGTTGCAGCTGATTTTTGGCTTATCTGCCAGTAGAGTGGAAGGTTCTTTTCTGAACTTAATTGCATCCCAAAGGGTGTTATTCCAGTTGAACTATAGGTATCTGTAATCTTAAGTCATTTCAGTTAATCAATATTAAATTTCCCAAAATAAACACACATATGTTCTCTAGCTGCTAATATATTTAGTCTTGCATGGGTTTGGTGCTTTTCTTTCAGAAAAGGGAAGATGGATTTAGACCTGTTTTGAAGACATGTGTTGCACAATACTGTATTATGGTTGTTGGTTTTGTAGATAAATCTCATTTCATTTTTAATTCACTACTCCTTCAGTTTCCTTTGAGAACCCCCGTCCAACTTTTCTATCTGTTTCCTCTGCAAAAACTGAGAAGCTTCCAGTGAGGAGTGCATTTCCTGGTGTTAAAACCCTTTAGTTTCAGGATCAAAGTCCAGTGACTGGGGACAAATCATAGGCCATTCCTCCAGTTTGGTTTATATATTTGTTCAGAATTTATTGATTTATTTTTTTTTCTCTAAGGGACTTAAGTGAAGTGTGGGACCTTGGAGGAAGAGGAAGACTCAGTCTTCCCTTGGGAAGTTGCTAAGCCTGCTCAGAGGAAAAGTTTGAGTGGGTACATGGTGTCGCAGGCCCAGGAGCAACAGTGCTGGTAGCTAATGTAAGAAAGGGTTGAGAAGCTGCAGAGAACAGGGCATGTGGCTGCAGGGAGCAGAGGGCAGGTCATGTGGCAGTGGGAAGGATGGAAGGAGAGAGCAGGTCGCAAAGGGTGGAAGGAGCTTCCTAGAGCTCAAAGGGAACTGAGTGTAGTTTGCTCTATCTTGGAGTCACTCGATTGGAAGTCCAGCCCTGTATAGAAGGACACAGAGGGTTTGTGCAAGTGGAAGAGTTCTGCTTAAATCACTGCTTCTGTTTCTATTTCCTCTTAATTACTTAGAGATTTATATATGAAGGAAGTTAGTTTCCATTCCAACGGGGCTAGGCATTTTTTGAGTTCAAAAAATGTTTGGTGGTCTTTGGGATCCACAGTTTGGGGTAAAGTCTAAGCACATTTACTTTGAGGCTTCTAGTGTAAGATCCAATTAATGTGAATGGAAGTAACTGAGGTATGAGTTTGGAATGGACAGGATCTTGCCTGATTTTGAGAATTACTTTTTTTCCCCTTCCATTTCAGTGACTGGACCACTTTCAGAACAGCAGATTGCCTACGTAAGCAGAGAAACACTACAGGTAGTGTTCACAGGTTCTTGTGGTAGACTTTTAATCTAAAAGTATTAAAAGCTAAAAATCTGCAAATGCCTGTGATGCCATGGAAGTACAATGTTTGGATGTCTTAACATTTTCTTCAGACTTTTGAGGAGGTCCTGTATTATAGCCTAGAACTGGTATGTGTAATGTTATAAATAAATTACCTTGTATCCTTTGAAGAAAACTCTAATCATCTTTCTGCTGTTAATTTACATATATATTTATATATTAAAAAATTGGAGAAGCAGCACATTTATGAATCCATATTTGTGGTGTGTATTCATTATTGCAATTTTGAAAGAAAATTTGAAGACTTGGTCTTTCATATCTGATAGTTGATCTGTGCCAATAAGAAAAATAATCGCCTGTGTACTTGAGATGTTTGGGTTAAGGTCACCAGCCCCTCCTCGTGGGCATGCTAGCTTTCATTTTCCTAAATTAAAGATTCAGTTCACCCATAAAACTTAAATCAGAAATGGCATTTTTGGTCGATGTCTTGCTTCCATGTGAGAGAGCAGTTCTTGGCTTCTAGTGAAAGCAAATCTATTGAATGCCATCAGTTGAGAGCTGCTGCCTCTCTCAAACGTTCTTTCGAGATAGCTCTGTACCTGAGCCAGCTCCTTTGCATGCTGCTTATCATCTCCATATGCTATGCCAGCGATTGCTGGCTTTGGATTTACAGGACATGGATTTTAAAATTTTTTTTTTACAGTTAAGTCTTATGTAACATCTAGAAGTCCTTGGGTTTTTGAACCTTTTGTTCTTACAGACCTTTAAAGGTCATCTAGTCAAACCCCCTGCAGCAAGCAGGGACATCTTCAATTAGATCAGGTTGCTCAGAGCCCTGTCCAGCCTGACCTTGAATGTTTTCAGGGATGGGGCATCTACGTGCTCTCTGGGCAGCCTGTTCCGGTGTTTCACCACCCTCACTCTGTAAACAATTTCTTCCTGATGTCTAGTCTAAATCTTCCGTCTTTCAATTTAAAACCATTGCCTCTTGTCCTGTCACTACAGGCCATACTAAAAAGTTTGTCCCCATCTTTCTTATAAGCCCCATTTAAGTATTGAAAGGCCTCAGTAGGGTTTCCCTGGAGCCTTCTTTTCTCTGGGCTGAACAACCCCAACTCTCCTAGCCTTTCTTCATAGGAGAGGTGTTCCATCCCTTAGACATTTTGGTGGACTTCCTTTGGACCTGCTTCAACAGGTCCACGTACTTCTTGTGCTGGGGGCTCCAGAGCTGGACACAGTACTCCAGGTGAGGTCTCACCAGCGCAGAGTAGGGGGCAGAATCACCTCCCTTGAGCTTCTAACCATGCTTCTTTCGATGCAGCCCCTAATGTGATTTGCTTTCTAGGCTGTGAGTGCAGACTGTCAGCTCATGCCGTTTTTCATCCACCAGTAATCCACAAGTCCTCCTCAGCAGGGGTACTCTCAATGCTTTTACACCCTTGTGTGTGTTGTTACTGGGGGTTGCCCTGACCAAGTGCCCTTGCACTTGGCCTTGTTGAACCTTGTGAGGTTCACATGGGCCCGCTTCTTGAGGTCCACTTCTCCAGGTCCCTCTGATGGCATCCCATCCCTCAGGCATGTTGACTGCACCACTGGTGTCATCTCCAAGTTTGCTGAGGGTGCACTCAATCCTATTGTCTATATGATTGGTGAATGTATTAAACAGGTACTGATCCCAGTATGGACCCCTGAGGGGCTCCACTTTTTACTGATCTTCATCCAAACATTGAGCTGTTGATGACTACTTTCTGGATGTAACCATCCAGCCAATTCCTTACCCACTGAATAGTCCATCTGTCAAATCTGTAACCCTCTCAGAATATAGAGAAGTGTTTCAGTAGTCTAGAATGGAATTTATGAAATCATTGCTTGTTGTGTGGGAAGATTTCTGTGTTAATATGTGTAAACTGCTTGTGAGAAGGAAACTCACTACTTTGTATTTTCTAAATGTTATCCATGGACCCATTTTTGTATATTTTAAAGTTGTCTGTAAAGACATGCTTGTAACACTCTGACCAAATATAATGTGTATAGTTTCTGATCTCTAGTTGCAGTTTATAATGGAGCAGTCACTTTTCCTACTAAAAAGTCTGAGAATATAGGCCATCTGTCCATGCATTAAAATAAGTCCAGTGTTAATATTACCATCAGCTCCCATGAATCTGGAGTTTCACTTGAACATTTAACATTCAGTCTCCACATCTAGAAGCCCATTAAATAGTCTGTTGTCAAAAAATACTTATTTTGGTTGGAGTCAGTGAGACTGATTCTGAAAATACAGGTCTTTTAAACATGGCTGTTAAAGTGTCTGCCCCCCAGGAATGCAGTTTTGAAAATGGTGACCTCAAATTATTCCAGGGCAGTGGTAAATATGAGTAAGTTGTTGGCTTTTGTGTGCCAATAGCATCCAGAGATTTAAATGTGAGAAGTGTATGTGAGACTCTTACAGCTAATGTCAGTTGTTGGAACCGTCTGGTAGATGCTTTCATTAATTACACTCTGTACCAAAAGCAAATCCAGTCCAATTTTTGAGTCTGCATGCATTCCTACAGTGAGCACTCTGAAAAAAAACATTGGACCAACTGGTATTGTTAGTATTTCCCCCAGAGAAACAGCTTAAAATATCTATGAGTGGGATTTTTGTTTGTTTATTTAAGGAGCTGAATTTCATAACTGATTAGCACTTGAGCTACATTGCATTAAGAATTACATAAACTATCAAAAAAATGCTCCAAAACTATCTTCAGTGCAGTCTGTCTGTACCACCATTGTTCACTTGAAAATCTCCAGTACCAAATCATGCGAGTAATTGTTTCCTCATTTTTCCTGTTGTTATATTTAGGACCATCCATGAAAATCCTGATAATTGAAACCAATCCAAAATTATTTTTTTCAGTCAACTCTGTGATATCTTGCAAAAAACTTGTGTCTTTACGTGCGTATCTTGCATGAAAATGTAGTTTTCCTGGAGATTTGTGACCGCAGAGTGAAGATGATGTTTATGTATCATTCTTCCAGGACTTAAAGTTTCTGACTTGTGCTGAGTCCTAAAATGCTTTGGTGCTGTCACTGAGACCCAGAAAGACAGCATAATGCTTCTTAGAGTTGAACTCCTGTGTTAGAGCTGAAGTGCTGACTGCTGGCATGCTTGTGGACTTAAGTATGTAATGATACAGGAGATGACATCCAGTGATCTGACTGCTGAATAGAAGACTGTTAGTCAATTTAAAAGTCCTTAACTTGCTCTAAAAAGGTGACAGTTACCATGTCCCGAGGGAAACTTGTTTGGGGAGTGCTTTTGTCACAATGGATGTGGTGACTGGTATTCTTTCCATCTATGCTGTGCTTTAGATACTATGCTACTACGTATATGGAATTTACAAATGCAGTTTGGATATACTGAAATTTAAGGATGTCCTTCAGTTAGTCATTTAGATGATTGAATTGGATCATAAATTCCTAAATATACCTGGTAATTAAGTAAGAAATGTATATAAAATGAAAAATAATGGACTAAATTATTATCTAAATATTTTATGCAGGGACTATATTATCTTCACAGTAAAGGAAAAATGCACAGAGATATAAAGGTAAGTAAAAACTGAAGGTATTTTTGGTATTTTCAAAATAGGCTGCATCACCTCTGATGAATCTTTACTGTTATGTATCAAGTTTTGGGGATGTTTTTAAATACGTAGCGTTTTTCTACTTCAATAAAATAAAATTTTCTGCCCAACAGAAGAAAACCTTCTTTAAAATGCATGCATGGAAATTTGGAAATACCCATGTGCAGATCTCCTGACTTTTAAATTATAATTGCTCCTCTCAGTAGCCAAGTTATGTACATAGTGTATCTGTCCTGTTAAACTTGAAGGATGGACAAGGTCAACATGAACTGTACTGTCACACGATTTACTAAGCTCCATTTATAAGGCTCACTGACTATACTTGTGTGATGTTTGCCAGAGCAGGCTGCATTTTGCTGCAGGCCTGTCTTCCTTCTCTGTGAAAAGCCATGATCTGTATAAGAGATTTTGGAGGCCCATCTTTATTGCCTTTCTATCTAGTTTATGGGCAGTGCTGATATTTGGAGTTGTGTTTAGCCAGCTCCAGCCTTCGCTCAACTCAACGTGTACCTAATTTCAGTCTTCAGATTTCTCAGTCCTTTTATGTTGTAATCTTATGGTACCAACTGCAGCTTCAGGTTAATGTCAGTTATTGAACTGAAGTTAGCAGTACATATAGCTGCACAAAAGCAAACTCTTCAAATCTAGCACTGGCAGAATCTTTGTTGCATAAGGATGGAAATAATTTTGCTAAACTCTTGAATATCAAGGGAGGTCCTTAAGGCTATAATAATAATTATCATGGCTCTCAAACAAGACAAAACCAGTTCATACATAAGAAGTGAAAATCCAGTTACTTCTGCTTTGACCTTTAGTGTTCCTATTTCCTTTCAGTCGGTGGAAATAAATAAATTTTAAAACAAGTTGGAATTCATCAGTGTAGGCAAATCATCATATGCTGCTTTTTGAGAGGAGTTTTGCATACAATGGCAATTTCGTAGTACCGTATGTTAAAGAATACCAAACAAAAAAGTTGTGTGAAGCCCTGTATATCTGAGTTTCTTTATATAACAGAATGGCCACTTGCTAATTTCCCAAGCATTACCTTGATAATGATGCAGATTTGTTGCACACACAATCATTGGTTTGTCTTTGGCCCCAAGTTTGCCATAAAATCTCACATAATGTTTTGGGGTTTTTTTAAATAAGGTATCAGAAGAATCTGTACTTTAATTCAAGTATGCCTCCATTTTTTTTTTATTTTTTTTAAGGGAGCAAACATTCTCTTAACGGATAATGGACATGTAAAATTAGGTGAGTTAATTCAATTTAGTACTAATAGCAGATTTTCACGTGCTCTAAGAAGCAGTCTTCTGTATTTTGTTTAACAGTGTAATGGTTCATGTAAGGAATTAGTGAATATTGGAATTCTTTTCCTGGTAATATCTAACTGCACCATCCAATTAATGTCTGAAGGAATAATTGAATTAATTTTAGAACACTGAGTTAAAAGACTTTCTGGTGTTGTAAGGGGGAGGTAAAACTGAAATCATAGGGTTTTATAAATTTTTAATAAAATGTACCACCCAGAGTGCTAAGTGTGAAATGTACTTTGAAAGGTTATCTGAAAGAATCTCTGGGATAATATTAAGTGATGTATTTTATCATACTAAAACACTGCATGTAACTGTTAGTGCTTCTGTGATAGCCTGTTTGCTCTTTGTTGATGAGGGGCGTGTTTGTGTGCAGCCTGCATAAGTTGGCAGGCGACTGGGAGGAGCTGACCTACTGACAATATCTGAGATAAACCATGTTTCCATTATTTGCTTTTGTTATTTATTTTTTTGTTAAATATTTCCAGTATATTTAAGAAACCCTTACAGTGGGGAAACCAAACATGCGTTCATTAACAGTTAATTACATCAAATCAGTTATTAACTGTTGTTTTGGTTTTGCCTTTTTTTTTTAATAGCTGATTTTGGAGTATCTGCACAGATAACAGCTACAGTTGCCAAAAGGAAATCATTCATTGGCACCCCGTATTGGTAACTATGCTTTATTTGGCCATTAATAAAACAGTAACATATATTAATACTGTGGAAAAATTGTGATAAAAGCATGCTTACTGTGTCACTTTCTGGGTAGACTAAGCACTAAAGGCTCTGTCAGACTTTCTAGTGGTCATATCTGTATTAGGCTAAATCCTGAATTAGCTGCATATTGGAGAAAAAGGTTTAATGCTCTGAAAAATTGAAAGTATCTGTGTGCTGCTATCAGTGTTGACTAATATGTCTCAATGTAGTCAGACTTAAAATCTATCAACACTTTTGCTTGGTTTTGACTCTGGTTCTAAAGTTGTTTTTTTTTCTTCCCCGATTTTCCATTTTGGTGTTTTATGTTTCTTCCTCTCCACTGTAGATAAGTCTTTTCTGTAACTCTTGATAATGAGCTTCATTTGTTTGTCTCCACAGATTCTTTCTCCACTTGTGAAATGTTTCCTCTAAGACGTTCCCCCTTCACCCCCCTGCCCCTTTGCCTAAACTGATTGAATTCAAATGCACATTTCCGTTCTATCTGCACTGCATCTTTATTCTTCCCTCAGTAAACTATGTTGTGTATTTTATCCTTTCAGCATTTTATTTTCCTCTCTTACTGGAAGTGGTTCTTCCCTTTTTGCCTTGAAGTAAATGACATATGTTCTTCACTGTAAAATAGCACTTTTGTTGTATGTTTCCCAGAAAGGTATTAAAAATTCTGCTGTCTAATGGTATAGTAGGTACAAGGTAAAAGTTATGTGTAATGAAATAAACCCAACTGCCTTCAAGTATCCAGTCTTGAAATAGTCAAGCATCATTTTTAGCATTCTTCTGCAGTGTAAGTCACAACAAAGCATGGATTCGCTTCCCTTTCAGAGTAACAAAAATACCCATCTGTCTTGATTATGTAATTGCTTTGTGTCTCTCTTTCCTAAAATGTCTGGGTGACTTTAATCCTGGCCTGTATCACTGTGAAACTTCCAGATCATGCCAGGCTTCTCAAATGACACTCCATAACCTTAAACAGTAACTTTTGAAAGCATTATATGGGTTAAATGTAAGGAGAGGAGGAGCGAGAAAGCGACATTTTTGAGATCACTGAGAAGAAAACTTAGTTGGAAACGGTGCAGTGTGAAGGTTTTAGTGGTTATTAGAGATGTCTGGGCAGGTGCTTGGGTGAGAGAGAAATGAAGGGCAAAACTGCTGTGCAACATCTTTACTTCTAGTTAATCCTGTTATTTACCCTTGTGCTCCTCCTCCATGTCTTTCTAAACTTAACCCATGTTCACCCTCTACCTGGGTTACTCCCTTGTTTATAAGGAGTAAAAGTTACAAGTTATACCAACATATAAGTTATACATATAAGTATATAAGCATATATATATGTACCAACATATAAGTTATACCAACAAACTCGATGATGCTTTTAGATCTACAGATAAAGACATCTGTGTTTAAATAATGCATCATTTGAGATGCTGCTTGCTGCTTTACTGGAGCACTTGTTAAGTGACATTCATCTGTCTTACTTGTATTGAGTCACATCTTCAGTTCCATTGCTACTTTTCAGGTGATCCAGGCTAATGAAGTTCAAAGCCAAAAAATATTAACCATTTGCTATCTGGTATGACTATGTAGGACAATCAAATCCATAATTCATTTTGGCTGTTCAAAACATGTGACAATACCTAGGGAATAGTTTTCTTTAGGTATTCCTATTCATGTGTCAGTTATGCCTGTTAATTTTTTCTACCTTTCAGTTAAATGAGGTCTTCTGACATTACAGTAAGGAAGACTTCACAAACAGAGTGCTCTGTGCAGAGGTTACAATGTCTTGTGTTTTCAGGATACAAGAAAGCTGACATTCTGTAACTTTTTTTTGTTAGAATTCTTCTTGTCAGAGTCAGTTGATCACTTTCTGGGGCAGTGTGTGAATTTGGATGAGTTGAATTTTACTGTAATTGAATAATTATACCTTAGGCTCTTTGGTTGTTGTTTGGTAGTTAATTGTGCGACTGCAAAGACGTCTGAGAGAGATTGGTTTTGTTCACTTACTGATAAATAGCTGTTTTGGATGCTACCTATTAGTTACTAGAAAATGATCGAGGAGAACTTCGTGTATGTGTTGACCCAAGTCTGGGTTATTTAATGGGGGTGCAAAAAGCTGAAACACACACAGAGATGAGATTTTTGCTTTATTCCAGTTCTGCACAGAAAAGGGTGCTAGGCGATAATATGCAAAGCTGGCAAGCCTGGTTATAGCCAGGTAACATGCTTATGCTATTCAAACATATGAAAACTCCTATTTATTTCATTAGTACACTTCTACTTGACAGCTATTGGATGATTTTCTGCTCATCTCGATTAAAGTGTACAGTTCGTTTTAAATGTACTACACATGCTCAGAGGATAAGGGGCTTATTTGGGTAGCGGGCTTTTTCTAGCTAGGAGATGTGGTTCTCACATTGTAATGGTATAATGAGGTAGTTCAATGTCAGGGCACCAGTTTTGGGACTTTTCTGACTCTTCCAAATGATGCTTACCCTCAAGGATGCATGTCTGTGTGAGCTGAGAGGATTCTGTTACCCTTCCTTAATCACCCATTCCTCTTATGCAGCCATCTTCTGCCTTATCTTACAGTAAACAGTGTCAGACAGATTTCAGTCATCATGTACATTATGTAACTTTTTACACACACACACACACGTATATATAGCCATGTGTATAAATGTATATACTGTGAGCTTGACTGAGAGCTTTATAGAAAATATTATACCGCTGTGTACAGAAGGGTGTTTGGTTCGTGGTGAGAATTTTACCTGAAAAAATCCTTTACCCTTTAGGATGGCACCAGAAGTTGCTGCAGTAGAAAGAAAAGGTGGCTATAACCAGCTCTGTGATCTGTGGGCAGTTGGAATAACTGCTATAGAGCTTGCTGAACTTCAGCCTCCAATGTTTGACCTGCATCCGATGAGGTTAGTAAGCAGTTAAAGCTTGGTGTGTAAATATAACTACTAAAATAATCCATTTGGAGTAGCAACTGTGTGTGCTTGTGATGTTTGGGGATATTTGGAAGAGTATTGGGTTGTAAATATGTACATGATACAAATTCTAACACGTACAAAATGTACATGATAGAAATTGTAGCAACTTGTTTTTGGTGTGTAAATGTGGAATGTCCTGGTAGCATCTCTTAAACTGATGGATTTCTTCCAGACAACTAAATAATTTATTTAGTAATTCATTTCCTATACATATTGCAATGTAAACCACAGAAATACTGTTGGCATTTTTCAGAGCGCTTTTTCTAATGACGAAAAGCAACTTTCAGCCTCCTAAATTAAAGGACAAAATGAAATGGTAAGTACTTTTCTTTTTCTGTAGATAATGATCATGTATTTCACTGGGCAGTTCATTCTGATGTTTACCACTTTGTTTTACAGGTCCAATAGTTTCCATCATTTTGTGAAAATGGCACTTACAAAAAATCCTAAAAAAAGACCTACAGCTGAAAAGTTACTACAGGTATAAATTTATGTATGGGATTTTTTTTTTAAGTTATAATACTAAAATATGTTTACTATGAATAGTTGGAATTTTAATACGTGTTTTTCCTTCTGTCTTTCAGCATCCTTTTGTTACTCAGCCATTAAATCGCAGTCTTGCTATTGAACTTCTGGATAAAATGAATAATCCTGATCATTCCACTTACCATGATTTTGATGATGATGATCCTGAGGTAGGAATATGTTTTAATCACTGAATCGGATTAAGTTTTTGTTTGCTGACAAAAATAAATGGTTATAATTTCTTGTGCCACAGAATGTTTTGTGATCTGGGAAGAGTCTCAAGGGTTGCTTTTACTTTTGGTTGTGCTGCTCTGTCTCATGTACAGGCACTTACCCAGATTCATTATATTTGGGGGAGGAGAAGCTCAAAGAAAAAGAGATGTAAACACTTTAAAATTTTGTTTAATGTTGTCTTTCAATGATTTTGCAACAGTAATAAACATAGACTACTTCTCCAATCCCGAGTTCTGTCATGCGTTCTGCTTTCTGTTTCCACTCATCTGCAAAGAAAGCATTCATAAAAATCATTTTATACCTCTGCAGAACTTGTTCTTTTATTCCTAATTTACTTCTTATGAGAAGATGTCAATGATCCCCGAGTTGTTTTTGTCGAATGGTTTACTTTGTGGTTTTTGCAGGTTATGTTTTCTACCTTAGAATACTCTGAAACCTGATTTCATTGCATTTCTGATTTTCTGCTTTAAGAGCTGGGAAAAATAGCATGCTTATGTAAGATGATAAACAGTGCAGGACTGAAGTGTTTCATAAGAGGAAACAGATATTCTGTTACTGTATTCTATCTTTGTACTTAACTGTATGTTAATGAAGACTTTCTAAATGTTTACGGTTCTCTAACTGGTCATATATTTGGGGCAGGGGAATAATCCTTTCAACATAAATGCCATTGGTTCATTAATTGCATGCTTGTGTTTTACTTTTTTTTTTGTAAGGGATAAACTAGTCTAAAAATGCTTTCAAAAGAAAATAAGCTTCAAAGAAGCAACTACTTCAAGATACTAATTTTCAAATTTTACAGGTTAGGTGAGCTTTTACCTTCTGGAACAGCAAAGACAAGTTAACATGCACCAAGTCTGTATTCCTCAGAAGTTGAAATAAATAAGTGTGGAAAAGAGCCAGAGTGAAATAGGTCCTTTCTATATTGTAGAGTACATTAATTATATATTTCCTAAATGGGAGGGAAGGAGAGGAAGGCATAAGGATTAAATAGCCAATAATTTAAAAGCAATTGCTAATAGTGGAGTACGCTTAGTAATTTTTTCTGTTAAAAAAACATGTCTAGGGAAGTTAAACACACAAGAAAACACTTAATGTGGTTGACTTTCATGTCAGTGTTAAGAGAAAGGTGTCTGATTCCTGATGGAGAGAGGAAGGAATGAGGATTTCTTGCTGCATTTCTGGGCTTCTGTGCTAGGCATAATGATACTTCTCCATCATTGTCCATCACATGGCCTTGAGCTTTCCAGTGAGCTTCAGACACTGTTACCTGTGGCATTGGATCATTTTCATTGAATAGGCAACTTACATGTCTCTTCTCATTTCTCCCTTAACCACGTTGCCAGATAATTTTCCATGAAGGCATTTAATCTACCTGCAAAATGAGATAGGTAGTGACACTGGGGAAAACATTTTTTTGTAATAAGCAAGTCTAGAACGCACCTCTGTGAATCAAGGAGGTGATAAATTATCTGATGCATCTTGAGCAAGGTCTGTATTTCAGATGAAGAATTCTGCCACAGGCAAAGCAGTTGTTGGCATTGTGGTCTTTCCTATAATAAACCATATGGAGTATGAAGTGTACATGCTCCTTTTATACACAGTTGAACTTGCTCCAATACCTGCCTGCTCACAGAGGTAGCTGGAGATGTTCATCCAAACTTGGGGATCGACCACTCCTATACTTGTGGCAATCATCTGAATGCATCCATCAAAAATTGGAAGTTGCAACATAGCATGATACAACATAACCTCATACAAAAGCCACTGGTGAGAATCTTGAGCTTCAGACCTCCTCCAGAGTTTGTTTGGAGTTTTGGTTGTTGGGGGGATGGTGGTGTTTGTGTTTGAGGGGGTTTGGTGAGGGATTTTTTTTTGTTGTTGTTGTTTTTTTGAGGCTAGAGAGCTTTTCTTGCTATCAGTGGTATTTGAAGGCAAGTCTACAGCCCACTGTGATAACAGATTTTCACCTGACCTGTGCTGCTTTTATTGGGATGCTATCTGTTACTGTTTGTTTTAATCTGCAGAGCTGTGTGGGTAAGGTAGAGATAAAGATGTGAATTTGCCACCTCTTTGAGGAGTGCCGTCCTACACTTTTAGATCATTCTCAACTCAAAGATGAAATGTTTAATGTGCAAAAACAGAACTAGAAACCCCCAGTTGGATTATTTGAGTATAACCAGAAAGGTCTACCCTTGACAGAGTCATTATTCACTCGGCAGCAATGTCTCTAACTGACACTTTTGAGTATTTTCTTCAAAATAAATGTTTGGAGATGTTGACAACTGCTTATTCTCCACATTTCTATGACAGTGATTCTCATGGTGTATATGATATCAGCTGAAAAGGCTGCAAAGAGGAAAGTGCTCATATTTTATTCTTTAGCACACTAAGTTTGGGAGATAAGAATACTCTTGAGATCTGTACTGTGATTAAAATTGTGCCCAAATGGCATGTGTGTCAGGAAGTTAACCTACATTCCTTTGTCCTCCTGCACAGCTCAGGTGTCAGCTGCTTGTGTCAGTTTGCTGTTAGCATACATCTTTCAAGGTGATTTGAAGCCTTTGTCCTCATGACTGAGAGATGAGGATTTGACTCCTTCAGTAATTTTCTGGTCATGGAGAAGGTGCTGTGAGGGCAGGCTCTGCCTGTTGTGCAGTACAAACATTTGTGCACGATGCAAGGACCTTGCACAATACCACTGCAAAACCAAAAGAACCTCCCACCCCCCTAAAGTAAGGTTCCTGGTACTGTCATTACAGATGTTCACACATCATGTGCAAGTGGGCAATGCCTCTTAACAAAAGATTATAAACAAGCAGCCTTTTAGCACTTGAAGTGTTTGAAATACTGCAGCACGAAACCACATCAAACTTTGAAACATACTCTGAGCTATAGCAAACTGGTTTTGAAGCTCAAAAGAATGAATGATAGACAAACCAGAATGAGGAAGGGGAGGACTGGCATAAATTGCAAAAACCAAAAAACTGCATGATCTGTGAGAGAAGATACATACCCATAATGTGTAAGTCTCTCTAGTTTCAAAAAAGACCAAAGTGAGATACAGGGGAGATGAGACACTGTCTGCATGTGTGTTGGGTCCTAATACAAAGCAAGGAAGTAGTGTGTGATGAAAAGGGGAGAATGAAATGATACTTCCAGATAATATTTCAGGGATAAACAGAGTTGCTGAACTATTTTTTACTCTTTGTGGTAGTACAGCAGTTGAAGTTCTCTAATTCTGTCATTGCTTTGTAGTAAAAAATTGCCAAATGATGGTAATTAATATGTATAAAAGCAAAGCTAACATAAAAGCACATCACATTTCTGACACTATTGTGTCATTTTGCTTTAATTAAAAATTGTTTTGCTGCCACATGTTCAACACAGGAATGTAGCGAACATGCACTTTTTGGAGATTACTTGGGCTAACATCATAGAGAATGAACTTTTTTTTTCCTTAAAGAGTAAGATTTCATTGCTTAGGACATACTGAGAACAGACTGTTAGGATTGAAGTTGCTACTTTTGGGGCCTGACGGTAAGCTACTCTTGTAATCTTGTTAAGAAACCTTAAGTTGTTGTTTCTAAGAGGACCTGCAGTAGCGGAGATAGAAAGAAGAGAGAAAGTCCAACAGAGGCAAAGAAAAGAAAGCCAAGTCTTGAAGTTCATGACACTTCATCCCATAGAGAAGTAGA
Organism: Actenoides lindsayi; assembly: GCA_025331215.1. Classification (NCBI taxonomy): domain Eukaryota; kingdom Metazoa; phylum Chordata; class Aves; order Coraciiformes; family Alcedinidae; genus Actenoides; species Actenoides lindsayi. The sequence goes on from WTSP01010046.1 coordinate 20,582, forward strand.
TTTCCTGTAAATCCAGGGGAAAAAATAGAAGTGGAACATAAAAATGAATGTGAATTTGTAGAAATGATAGTATTTCTTTTGCCATGTAGCACTAGAGTATCAGGATTACTTTCTTCTGTTCAGCTCTGAAGACCTCAGGCTAACTTCTCATCTACTTAAAGAAACTATCTGATGACTTCTTAGCAATGAGTTAAGATTAGAATCTGGGAAAATGATTGGGGTATCTAAATGAAGGAAATGCTGCCAGTAAGTCAGATTTAGTCTTGCTGCTTATTTTGGAAGCTACCAATAACTTTAAATTGAAAGGCACAAAAAGGAAATATTATCTGAGCAAAGATAAATGCTGGCCAGTTTTAAAACCCCTTATCTTGAAGGCACTCTACAGGTAAAATATTTCTAAATAATTCTAACTTTAATGTACAAAGACATACATGCAATCTTTATTCTTAGCTTCTGCTTTTATTTTTTTCCTCCTTTTTTTTTTTTTGTATTATACTAAAGAAACCTGCTAAAAACTTGGTATACAATACTGGGTTTCATTTGAGTATATTTTGGTATTGAAGTATTTTATTTTTCTCTTCTAGCCTCTTGTAGTGCCTCATAGAATTCATTCAACAAGTAGAAATGTGAGAGAAGAAAAGACACGCTCTGAAATAAACTGTAAGCATGTGTAATATGACAACATGAAATATTCTTAAAATAATAATTTATTTATATTTGTTTATTTCTACTGTTATTCTGGGTATCTGACACATATAGAACCATTTTTAGCAATATATAGGGAAATAAAAACTTCTGCAGTTTCACTTACAGATGTAGGTTCTAGATGACTATGCAAAAGAAATATTAGTATGAAATATTTAAATACACCCTTTTCTGCACTTCAGCAAGTCTCAAAATGGCTGCATCTTAATTGAACAGGATGCACCCTGAGTGATGCCAGATTCTGCTGGGTAACAGAACGGCAGAAGACTTTTATTCCTAATTTAATATCTTGTAGTTTTCGATTTTGAATTGAAACAGTCATGTAGAAATCAGGAAGGGAGAAGGTTGATCACTGGCTATTACAAGCAGACTTCGCCCTCCCCCCCTCCCCCATATTGTAGTCATTCTTTTGCTTGAATTTACTAAAGCTTCAAGTGGTGCTCTGATTTCTCTTTTCTTGAGCTGAAATTGAGGGGAGGAGTGTCTGCTGAAGAGCTGTCTTTGAAGGTGTCCTTAGCTCTCTCTAAGCTTCATTCCAGGCTCTTTAGTCTAGTGAATCTCCCAGAAGAACAAATCCAAGAGTGAAGTCACACAACTGATGTGGGGTTTTTTTTTCCTATAAATCACAGCTGTATCACTCCTCTAAAAAGGCTACTTTACTGCCCTATTTGCTGAATGGTTTCCCTGATCCTTCTAATGAGTAGGTGGGGCAATTGGTCACTATGCTACCTTTGAGACAGAAGAGTACTTTCTGTGCACCTTAGTTTCTAGCATGCAAAAGTTTGGTATGTTGTGTGTCAAAAGTTTCCATCAGTGGGGATATGATACAGTCATTAAACTGTATTTTTCTGTTTTTGTTAGACTTTGAGGCTAAATTTTATCTAATTACAGTCCAACTTAAATTCTTGTTTTCCTTTTCTCCTCTTTAGTTGGTCAAGTAAAATTTGATCCACCCTTGAGGAAAGAGACAGAGCCACATCATGAATTCGTGAGTAACATGCAGCATGGGCTCTATGCTCTGCACATTATTCCCTGAAAATATCAATGGAGGAAAAATCCAAGATGTGTAACATACTTCCTTGCCACTACTAAACTTAGTAGCAGGTTTTCTGACAAGTCGTAACATGTTGGTCCTGAAGTTTTGGTGCTATTACATGATATGCAGCAAGACCCCTTATTTGTGAGCTCTGCTAGGTGTGATGTATGTGCGAAGAAACAGCCCTTTGTCTTGAGAGTTTCCTCTATCCTTTATAGCTCATTGCCAAGTACATCATTCCCTTTCTCATAGTTATTTTTTTAATTATTATATAATTCTGTGTGTACTCAAATGTTTCTCTGCTTTTTGCTTGTGTTGACAATGATAATGGAAATAATAAAATTGAGAGCCTGGGAAAGAAATAATGATGCATTTTTAAAAATTGGATTTTTGTGGGGTTGTTATTTTCCCACACAAACAATGTTTCTGTGGCCCTGCATCACACCTGAGCCACACTGAATCTGGCAGTTGACATATTCTGTAAAGGTGTGTTGTTCATGTTTTCTTCTGTGGACCCATGAGTTACAAGAGGTATGAGAACTCAAGTTTTGAGGGAAATGGCATCTGTGCTGTCTCTCACACGGTTGCAGTAGCTTCCTCTCTCCTGTGGAGACTGTTGCTTTCCACATTTGTGCACTTCCTGGATGAAAAAGACGCTTCTTTGCTTCCTTACTGCAGACTACTTTGTTCTTTTTGTTTTCCTAAGGCAGGTGTTAAGGTGAAAAAATGAGCTTAGTACATAGTTGGGAGGGACATGAGCTTTGCTCTCAGTTGGTTTTGGGAAGGGTGTGTACTTAGGAATGTACTTCCTCTTCTATAGTCTACAAACCACATGTGTGTGAGGTTTCTGACACAGATTTCCTTGTACTGCGCTAAAACACTAAAATCTCTTTCCTGGCCCTTTGGTAGTGGGTCAGCTGGCTCTGGGTATTTGAGGCTGTCTGTAATCTTGCTCTTCCTCAGTAACTGGCCGGACAGGTAGTCTGCAGTTTCTGGTGCCTGTTCGAGATGGAGGAGGAGAATAGCTTACCAAATCACATGTAGGACTTGGGCAATTATTTCAGATATGCTATTTAGACCTCGACATAACTGCCTAGCAACATCAACTAGAAGCCCTGATTAATACAAGTATTGATTGAATATGAAGTCAGTGTTTTTACCATAAACTCAGCAGTTAACTCGAAAGATTCCAAGTTATCCTGGTTTTGCTTCTTTGTTATATTGTCTGGACTCAAAGATTACAATTGGTAGCATCGTATGGTTCAAATTAAAATGCTTTTGCTCCTTAAGAATTTTATTTATTTATAAATACACAGAATCATGATTGCAAAAAGATATTAATGGAGAGGCTGAAGTTTAAAAATACTTTTCACATTTCTTTATTGTTTTATCAGTCAGTGATTACACAAGCCAGTTAGAGGACGACTTTGTGGGGCAGAGAAGTGTTTTCATTGCACCTTACGAACCTGAATTGCTAAATGGAGGAGAGAGATTTTTCTGCAGGGATTAAAGCACACATTAACTTTTGAGAGGTGTTGTTGGAAGGGAGGAATTGAGTCTTTTTCTACCTTGTGCGTTATCAATCAGGACCTTTGCACTTTGGAATCTCGGAAGCTCTTGCTGCTCCAAGAAGGGACTTTGAAAGATCCAGATTAATTCTGCCGATAAGGATATCTCTTTGTATTGCCAGTTCCTGTCAGTTTGTGTATTTGAAACCTGTCCAAGGGACTTGCCTCATCTCCCTGTCTGAGGAATATCTGAAACTGCTTGTTTGGATCTTTTTGAGGAGGGAAATAAACTGCTCCACTGCTCATATCAAAATGAAGCATTCAAACCTGATATGTCCTTTTCAGACAAAGTAGAACGATAATTTTTAAAAAGATGATGTTTGGTCTAGAGTCCAAAGAAAAGAACTACTTTGTCATTAAATTGTCCATTAGTTCTCTATCTAAGTTGGCATGCCAAACACGTACAAAATCTTTTAAAAGAATGGATGCTCTAGCAAAGAGCCTTAGAACAGAGCAGGCTGAGGGAGAAGTTTGTCACAATGTACACACTCAGGGAGAGAAAGGCTTTTGAATGTAAGTGGGAGCAAGATATACTGGTCTCTTCCTTGAGCAAAAACAGCATGGATCCCTTTTCATTCAAGCAGTTTGACCCTTTTACTTTTGTCTTGCTAAAGCATGCTTAAGCTTTGTGCTTATTTATGGGTATGAGTGCACAAACGAAAGGACTTGACTACTGCAGCATGATGACTTATTGTCTGTGGTGGGTTGAGATGTTGAACTGGTACGTAGTTGCCTCTTATTGAGGCAGTTTGTTGCTCATTACCACATCTCAGATGATGAACAGTAATTCATTATTCATTAGCGTTTGGTAACAGGACTGTACTCTTAGCTATGTTTTGCCCCCATCCCCATAACTGTCTTAACATGGTTAGAGTTTCAACTAACAGCTTTTTTTAGCAATAAAATTTCCCTTTATGTATGCCTGACTTTCAGTCACAATGTAAATAACTTGAGTTTCTTGATCTCTGTCTAATGAACAGCCTGACAGTAGCGATTTTTTGGACAATTCAGAAGAAATATACTACACTGCAAGATCTAACCTGGTATTTTTCATCTTACGCTTTCCTTTGTCAGTGTTAGTTTTGTCTTTGTTTTCCTTTTTTCAAAACTCCATGTTTTGTCTTGTTGTTGTGTTGGTGTTTTCATCTGTGTAAAAGTTATTCAAGATAAGGATTAGTCTGTATGTGTATTTCTGTAATGTAGCAAGGAATTCTTAGTATGTATTGAAAGTACTTAACCCATATTTGTATATAGTTAAATCACTTCTATAGAAGGGGCTCAGTCTTACTCACTGATTTTAATTTCTTTATTTAACTGCCTTACAATGCATAACTTGTTGTTTTTTTCAAAGGTGATTAAAAATAGAAGACACATTCTCTTCATATTTTTGTCTGGTATTTCCTTCAAATAGTCCAATGAAAGACTATAAAATTACATAAATACAAGTCTCTGAATTCTCCAGATAGTAATTAGAATTAGATAGTAATTTAGAATAAATATACACTTAATATAAATAACAGAAAGTGGGGTCATAAGTGTTTTTAGAGGCATTTGGCATTGTTTATAGTCTGATACATTTTCCAAATTTTCTCTTATGGCACTGCTAAAAAATTTGGTTGTTAGCATTGCAGTGTAGAAATTACCCTTAAAAGAGAGTTTTCTTATTTCTCTGTCTTTAGGCATTGTGTAGTTAGTAAAGTGATGCTTTTAAATCTTCATATAATGCAGGAAAAATAAAGAAGAAACATTCTGTACTAGATGAATAACATTCTGCTAACTTTTATTTGTGAGATGTTTAATATAAGTGCACTGAAGGGAAAATTAAAAACTAGGGTGTTTGGGAATGTCTTTTTTTTAATGTAATTTTTTCTGTCTTGGATTTTTTTTTGCTTGTTTTGACATCATTTGGCTTGGTGCGACTTGAATCTGCCAATACCATAGTTACTGAGAGCTTAGACTGTCTTCCCCATTCTTCCAAGGAACTTCCTGTGTTGCTTGATTATAGAAATGTTTCACAAATTATTTTGAGATCAGTAGCTCAGATCTCTGTATGCAGAGGGAGCATCCCCATCCTGTACAATTTCTCTCTTTTGGGGAGTGTGGTTTTGGTTTTTCAGTTTGGTTTGCTTTTGGTTTTGTCTTTTTGGTTTACCACTTAAATCTGTCTTTTTCAGGATACTTTCAGTGTTGTTGAATATCATGGTAGCCTAGTATCTGTGGGTCTAAGAAACAAATGAGAACATGGCTCCTAACTAGCCTGTCCTTTCCTACCCTTCTTTTGCCCCATGCTGTTCAGTACACTCTTCAAAAATGATTTCTATGGTAAAGCTTGTAAAGTGCTGTTGTCACAATTGTCAGTGGGGTTTTTAAAGTCAGTCAGCAGTACTTCCTTGTTTCACTGCTTTCTTCACAAGCTCCTGTGCTCACTGAATCGTAGAGGAGAACTCTGATTTGGTGGTAATGCTTCACCCATTTGTGAGATTTTTCCAGTAAGACCTAATTCTTCTGGAAATGAGAATTACTTAGTCATTGGTTCATTCTTCTGTTGTGGATCAGGATATACTAATCAAACTTCAAGTCACTTTCTTTCCCCGAGTATCCTCTCCAGCTCTTACAATATTTGATTCAGATATGTCCAGTCAGAAGTGATATGTGAATTTTTCAGTTGTTATCAGGAAGCAGACACTATACTTTTTCATAAGCATAGTATATCACCTACTACTGTTGGGTCTTTCCCATGCTGTTCTACTGGTTTTATGAAATACCTTATGAGCAACAATTCTTGCAGAGCTATTTGTCTCTCAGATGCTATTAAAAAATAATAAATTAAAAAAAAAAAATCAGACATTGAGGCATATTTTGGGCAGCATGGGTCACAAGAGGTACATAGTTGAGGCTGAAAGCAAATCCGGAGAGTGAGAGTATTTTTTTTATGTATGGCCTAGCATTTTTCACAGCTGGATGGATCATGTGACAACTTCTGCAGTCACTGGGGACATTACCTTTTAAAAACTGGAAACCTGTGATGTAATTACCCTTAAAAATCATTCCTCTCCTTTTCCTCTTCCCCCTCCATCTTCCTCTGTGCTGCTGAAACAGCTGCCTGCACCTCCCAGAAGAATGGAGAAATTCAGTACAGGTCTTGTTTGCAGGGAAATTCAGTGTCCAAACTCCAGTATCTCTACATGCAAATGTTAAACAGACAAGGACAAGATAGTACTTCTCTTTGATTTTCTACAAATATACCCCTTTGATTCATATCTAAATAAAGAATATTGTGCTTTAAGTACAGTTGCTTCTTTTTTTCAGGATATATCTTGTACTTTTTCTGCCACTAGACAATCAGCTTCTCAGAAACTTGAATACCTTCCATCATTTGAGATTTTCTTGCACATGCTGCTTCCCGTCAAGTTCCTCATGTTCTTACTCTAGTCACTTGCACTCTGTTTTGGTAGCTGTTTTCTGACAATCTCCTTTGCCTCAGGAGCAGCAGAGATATGCTGGACTCTTGAAAAAAAGTCTAATCTTGTATGCACATTAGAATTTACATAGGGTAGACCTCAAACAAATGCTCCTCCCATATTTTTCACTGTCTTTGTGTGTACTTTAAAAGCAATTGTTTGCATCCAGACTCAAATAGGTTGGAAAGCTGACCATTGCTTTTGCAGTGAGCTCAGTAAATGGTTTGACTGTAAGTTATCTTCTCTAATAATATGTACACCTTTGTTTGGAACAATTTTTAAGTTGTATGCTGTTGATCCTGGGAGAAGCACCTGAAAATCCAATGTCTAACTAAATGTGTGACTGTTTGTCTTGTGTTGTGGCAGCCACCAAGATGACAGACTCGGGCATCTGTATAAGCTGGCATAGCAGGAACAAATTTCTGTCATTATAGCAATGTTTTTGCTATAATTAAGCATATGTTCAGAAGTAGTGTCAAGTGTATGGCATCCTGAGGAAAAACCATGCCACTTCTTTCAGGTTATTTTTTCCACCATTCATTTTCCCATTTCGGTTTGCTGGGTGGCATTGCCAGTGGCTCTGTCAGTGTGGTGGAGGGAGGTGGAGGGAGTAGAGAGAAGCCGAGAGTAAGGGCTGTGAAACCCAACTTCTGCAGAGCTATTGCTGTGTAGCTGCATCCACCTCTCACAGATGCGTTGTAGTTAGGAGTGGGGGGGTGTCTGTCAAGGGGCATCTGTACAAGACTTTGGCTTCTAGTCCCAGAAGCCATATTTCTGAGAAACAGAGCTTACTGTTGTTCTAATTGAAAAAAAAAAAGGCTGTTGAGTGAATAAAAATATTTTCATTCAGGTTATCCTGATCTGCAATTAAACACTGTGGCAAAAAAAACCTTTCTTCACTTTCATAGTAATCTGAAAAGCAATTCTATTTCATAAAGAGTAGACTGAGCTCCATACCTTGCTTTTATAAATAGCACTAGAGAATCGCCACAAAAACGATGAGGTGGAAAGTAACCTCTGGAGGTATCTGGCCTACTCCTGCTTAAAACAGGGTCTGCTTCTGAGCTAGAACCAGAGATTTCTCTGGGCTTGTCCAGTTGAAATTTGAATCCATCAGACGATGGAGACAACTGAGCATCTCTGGGCCCTGTCCCAGTGCTGCGCTGCTCCCATGGGGAGGAGTTGGTTCTATATGGCCAAAGTTCGTATTTCTGGCATTTGTGCCTGTTGCCTCTTGTCCTTTCACTGTGCATCTGAGAAGCTTCTAGACTCTGTCTTCTGTATAATGCTTTGTGGAATAACTGCAGACAGCATTTTCTTTCTCCAGGCTGTGGCTCTGTTCTTTCTTCCTTTCTTACTGTGCCATTTGCTTCATCACTTGAAATAATCTCAGTGGCCTTCTGCTGGCTTCCCTCCAATCTCCCCAGTCCTGGGAGGCCCAGAACTGGATACCACATGCAGATGTGGCCTTCTGAGTGTCAAATAAAGGGAGTAATCCCTTCTGGCTTCACTGTGGTTGGCCACTTGTAGTGTAAGTGCCTGCTGCTGGTGCATATTCCCTCCTCCTTGTTTGCTGGGACCTCCAAACCCTGTTCTCCAGAGTTGCCCTTCCTGCCCCCCAGCCAGCTTGTCCTCATCCTCTTCTTGTGCATGTGGTTGGTTTGTCCTAGCTGCAGGACTTTTCAGTTGGCTATGTTAAACCCCGTGGGGTTTTGTTGCCTACTCCTCCAGCTTGTTGAGGTGCCTCTGACGAGCAGCCCACTCTTTCTTCTTTTTTCTTTTTTTTTTTTTTCTTTTTCTTTCTTTTGTCTGTTAGAGAGTAGACTCATAATAACATTGGCCAGCTACTTCATTCCACCTGGTCCTAGTCTGCATCATACTTTATAGTACATAATTTATAATACTATAGCTAGTGTTGCCGCCCCCCACCACCCCCACCCCCTCTCCCACCACGCCCACCACTGCC